>BQNB010026847.1:0-48649 GCA_026074375.1 Tanacetum coccineum | reverse complement strand
ATAACCCACCTATCACCATAAATCACTACTTCTCTACATCGTATAAGCTAATGCAATCAGATTGTGTAGCTAAAAACAATAACTGGCTCATAGATTGAACTCAACTTACATCTACAATCTTTGGGTATCCTTAACTTCTGTTGTTTCGGAGTCTCTCCACATTCACATTTGTATCCAGAGTTGATAGTATTTGCGGCATCGACATGCCACCAGAGACCACAATTTCTGCAGCCAAAAAAAAAGAATAAGTGTCAAAGACTGTTGAGAGCCACTCATCGTCTCAAAAAGATGAAGTCCCAAAAGTGACGAGTAAGTCAGCAGGCAAAGAAATCCAAAAAGGGAAAAAGAATCGGTCACTTACCAATTCCTTCACGAACAGATAAGTTCGGTCTAATAACATCTTTTGAATTGACCAAAAAGATATCACCAATGTAGAGATGGTTTGTTGGGACATAAACGGAATATAACTCTTCCTCGCCTGAGTAAGTCTGCATTCCAGAAAAATAAGCATAATTTCTTGCATGAACTGATATGTGAAATCATCACAAGATTGGGTTTGAGTATTAACCTGGAGAATGACAGATGAAGTAATAAACCCAAAAGCGTATTCACCAATACGAGGATGCCTAATGATAGCGACTTCCTTGAACGCTTGTGTGTTTTGATCTGCATCATTAACAAACAATGGTGTTTATTATAGGTAGTAAAATCCGCCGGTTGGGCAGATCTGTTACCGCGTCAACCAGTTCATGTAAAGAAATTAACTACCACCAACCTGGGGATATGGCCGAACTAATTTGCTTAGAGGCATTGTAAATATGTCGAACAAATGGCATTCTTTTAATGAACCATTCTCCAAGGCTCAAAACAGATGCACCCAACCATGATGACATGAACACCCCAACCATGATAGAAGTTATAAACCCAAGACCTGTACAATATTAAAAGGAGGGAAGTGACAAACTTGAGCTTTGAAACTCGAGAACATTAAAAATGAACACAACCATATGACAGCTCAGCAAGATGCAGATCCGCATATGACCGGTGTGTCTAAATCTAATGAGAAACCGACAATAATTACCACATAATTATTGTTATACATCAGTCTTTCAAGTGAAAAGGTGATTTTGTTACCATAATATCCAATTGTGGTATAGTGTAAATCTTTGACCTCGTGATTTTACGTATATTTTTTGTTACAAAGTAATTATACTCCATTATATGAGATGTTAAGTGAATTATGAGACGATCAATAAATTGACTTAGGTATTTATATTCCAACAAGATACATAAAACCACGAAAATAAGGAAGTAGGTTCTAGCTTAAATACTGATATTCCAACCAACTACCAAGTAATTTGACACAAACGAAAAAATACACCATATAATCATAAAATGTTTATTAACCAAAACCAATACAAGCATGTGCTCACCAAATACATCTATGCCAAGTTGTGCATAGATTGGAGAGAAAAATCCATCCACAAAATGTATAAACCAAACCGTTATGTAGAAAGTAATAGCTATTGGCAATAGGATGACACTGCAACAAGAAGCAAAAGCAAGCCAAAGGCGAGACAAAATACACATCCCGAGCATCCAAACCATATCTGAAATAGCTTAGCAAAACCGGACCAATATCCTAAAATATAAAAATAATCTCTGTCAATAATGAAGTTTAGCATCAAAAGGATTGAGATTAATAGCTAATAGAAACACCAAAATAATCTAATTACACTGTTTGATGGTTCTGATTGGTATATATTGAATCGTCAGTTGTTTCCTAAGGTTCTGCCTCAGTTAACGCTTAAGGTTCTAAGGTTCTCTTTTCCCAGAAGTCAACAATCTTAGATTTGCAAATCCGATCTAAATGGCAGTCAGATAAGTTGATTTTCTTAAAACATAAATTGTGGGATATGAATAATGAAATCTATTCGAAGTAAAACTGCAGAGATGATCTTGTACATCCTAAATCGCACCAATAAATGCAGACATAAACTCGCTTTAAGCCAACTACAGTTTAAGTTTTAACTGACCTAGATATTTCATATACAAGTAGAATTTGAAAGACACGGGGAAGATTTAGTAAAAGTCAAAATACATGAAACACACTACCCATACTGCCCATAGCATCAGCTTCAACCTAGTTAATCACTCACTAAACCCAACCACTACGTAAGAAAAAATCTTTCTAGCTATCTAAATATGAACATATTAAGTCATTCGGGAGAGCTTCTTTAAGAGAAAATCAACAATTCATTCCTAGTGTGCAAGGATTTTCTACAAGCTACAGCAAGTTGGAAAAAAGCTAATTTCCTCAATAGTTTGTTACTCAGATTCACGAACGAAAAATTTCATAATTTGAATGTAATTCTTACATTTACGAAAAAATCTCCAAAACACAACCACTATATTTCATATGCTATTACTAGATCCAACCCTTATTTACCGAATACCACTTGGACCGAAAACAGTTAACCGAGAATCCTTATGAGGATTTTAACTTCGAACCTTGAGTGATTAAACTTGTCGAGCTAGGAGGTGAAACAAGAACCGAAAACCCTTGATGGTGTTAGGTCCTATTCGGTTATTGATTAAGAAACAAAACCCAAAACAAACCTAGAGAGGGGCCTGGAAATTTCGGTAAGGGGACAGCAAAGATAACCGAGAACTGATTAGGGTTTTATGGTTGTAGGCGTGTAGAATGAGGTATCGGAAGAGGGGTATTTATAATCCCTCAACCCTAGTTGGGATATGATTAGGAAACAAGTTATAAACTTATCACAACTCTCCTTACTTCCACTTATCCAAAACTGGCCCTTATCACCCATAAGTTATTCCAAACCGAACCTAGAATCTTTATGGGAACCTTCTACTCGATCTTCAACTTTAAGACATGAAACAGTTTAATGTCTTAATTGGTTTTAATCCATTTGGTTTATATCGTGAAGTATAAAATATATTCTCCGTGTATTAATGTGTGTGCCCCCAATAGGCTCACATATTCATAATGTATTCGTGCTATCCGACTACCATAATCCAACAGCTCCCATTTGGGAGTTGGAGTAGCACCTAACACTCATACCTATAATTGGCAAAGTCTAGCAACCCACACAATTATTTTTTCATTAGGAATGTTATGAGATAAGAGTTTCAAAAATCATCTCAGCTATTTAATGGTTATAAATTTTTTGCTTTATAATCATCCTTTTATTACAGATACCGTTAAACCATGGATATGGATCCTAAGTCATTCCATATAGTTTAACATTATGTTTCTCGTTATAGAAATAATTTAGATATACCAAATATAATCAAGAATCATCTTGCATTACCCTTTGGGAATGGGCATTCATTTATCTGATTAAATCTAGAGAGGGCCCAATGGTATCTTTCTGCACATATCAAGTGGAGGAACAAATCCTTTCTTGACTACAAGTGTTGTGGATGCTGCTTCACATACACTCCGAAAAATAGCTTTTATAACTACCTTGTTTTAAGACAGCGTTTGGCTATAATCACAAAGTGATATCCACACATACAGAACTTGCATGCATCTCAAGTCTAAGGACAATTTTATAAACTATTTTTGATATTTCACTCATGACATGGATCCAAAAGTAAATGATCAAAAGTTGGGGTATCCAATATGCATCCCCAGTGTAACTTATTTAACCGGCCAACCCAAGTATATATGGGCTAAATGGGTCATGTTCGGGTTATGTGTAAATATGTTATGGTTGACATAGTTGGTCTGATTATTTAATAGGTTAATTTTGGGTTGGGGTTTTCTGACCGCAACCCTATCAAAACCATCACTAGACATGGCCACATCCTCCTTAGCTGTTTCAGACACCCTCTTAGGACATTGAGCACATATTGTGACGGGTTAAGGTCCATTTTGTAGAAGAGTAATATAACTGCTAGCAACTTGTGTGATCTTTATGGCTATAAGTATATGTTCGGTTTCCCTAAATCTCTCTCGTATTAACATGCCGCGATGGTTTTCATGCATTTTTTAAGTGCAGTATAATATCACAAGTGATAAATGAGAATCTAAGAGTGTTGCACGTGTGTATATAAGTGTTGCACATGAGTGTAAAAAGTGTTGCACATTGAAGTATCACAATTGCTAAACATGAGCAACACTTTCGAAAAGTGTTGCATAATCCAATATAAGTGTTGCATATACCTAAGACAACATTACATAACGCAGCACTTGGCAAAGTGTCGCATTATGCGTAATGCAACATTTTAAAGGCATAATACAACACTTTATTGGTGTTGCCTTAACTTCATTTTAAAGGCATAATACAAGAAAATAAAGTTAAGGAAACACTAATAAAGTGTTGTATTATGCCTTTAAAATGTTGCATTACGCATAATGCGACACTTTGCCAAGTGCTGCATTATGTCATGTTGCCTTAGGTATATGCAACACTTATATTGGATTATGCAACACTTTTTGAAAGTGTTGCTCATGTTTAGCAATTGTGATACTCTAATGTGCAACACTTTTTACACTCATGTACAACACTTATATAACACGCCGTGCGCACTGTAGATTCTATAACAACCATGTTCACAATTGATGTGCAACACTTTTTGTTTGCAACTAGCAAGCATACAACACTTTAATGTATCAATTGCAACACTTTCTAGTGTTGTATCATTCTAGTGCAACATATTTTTCATTATTTGTGTAGTAAACTATGGAAAAATACATAGCATTAGAAAGGGAAAATCACAAAACAAGTTCTATTCACCTTTTTCCTAGAGTGCAGCATCACAGTAGCCATTTCAAAGCCCAAAATACAGTAGTAACTTAAAAATGGCAAATACAAGACAAGGAACAACTTAAAAAATTCCAAACCACAAGTTCCATACCTTGCATTACAATTAGACAATTACAGTAGTAGCGCTGAAGATTGGAAGTAAAAAAATTAACCTATAAAGTTAACCCCTTTGGTCCTTTTTTTCTTCTTTAATTTTATAGTTGCTATGTAGGAAGCAACATTAACATATGGTTCAACAGTCTTTTCTATATTTACCATCGTCTATCTTCGTAAAGTCATCGCCAAGAAGTAAGAAGAAAAGTAAACACCCCTTTTTATACTAGTGAACCTCAAAGGGTATATATTATTATAATTTTAATTGTGATTTGTTCATTAGATTGTATGTGTATTTATACTAATGTAATGGCTTAGAGATTAAGCAACTAACACATAACCTAATGGGTACGGCCCATCGATATAATTGGACCGACCCATCTAATCTATTTTGGTCTAACAGTAACCTACTATTAGTGTATGCCTAAAACAGAACTAATTACTTTTCTCTAACCAACTTATGACCAAACAAAAAACGACTTAACTAATGGCCAGATTTCCCTCTCCTCATTAAAAACTACTTCTATCTAGCTCCTCTCTTCACCATCTTTTAGTCAAAAAGAGTCAGAGTATTAAATCCAAAAAGTCATAGGAGTTAAGCATGTTGGTGATGAACTAGTTCTCGTTCACCCCAGACTTGTGGGTGGAATGAGTCAAGCTAGTTCCGAAATCGCCAGAGCCCTCTTGTTCTAATCTTTTTCTTAGCAACTGGCTTTCAGAAGTCTTGCTGCGAGGAAGATTAGAAACGCCTTACTATATTGAATTTAGAATAGTGGCATTTTTTCTGCAGATATGGAGTTTGTTGAGAGGACTTGCATCCTTCGTTCGTAGTGGTCATTTATAGCTATTTTTCCAACTGAACCTAATTTACTATTTTGCGGCAAAAGGGGGCTCTTACTTCTTTCATCTCTAGGTTGAGTACTAGCAAGTCAGGGATACGAGAAAAGCCTGGGAAGGAATTGGGTTTTCAGCATCTGTAGTGGAAGAGTGTACTTGTGGTGGTTTAGTTAGAGACAACAATGGGAAGGGGGCTCTCTCTTCTTTCAGCTGATTCTCCTTTTACTAGGCTTGCATAGATGGGGGTGTCGGTGTAAAGATCGCATGGAACAGTAAATGGCAATGGAATCAAACCTCCTCCTATAGGTAAGTTCAGTCTGTAACTGAGGCTTTCTAGGCGTAGGGCTAATAGCACAATGGCGGCGCGGCTAGGCTTTGTGGGTTCGAATGCCGGTTTGAGATAACCAGCCAGGCAAGGGAAAGAAGGAAGTCTTCCTGCGGAGGGGGAAGAAGCGGCCCAGTTTAATAGATTCAATGGTCGACTTGCTTGAATCGAAGAAGAAGAGCCCACTTTCATATTGAATTCAGGCTTTCATTAGCTCCTTCAGGATGGGATTGACGTATGGAACCACTGACAGTGAACCGTTCGTCTACCTCAGGTCTTACACTGAATGACCTCTCTCATCTAATCGATCGGTGAAGGATGTCTTTGAAGATCATCTGGTCTGGCTCGTTACCATTAGTTCCTCTCTCTATAGTCGAGCTAGTAAAACGAGATATCCTATTGAAGCGAACGTTCACAAAGATCGGGAAGTAGTAGCCGTAAATCTATCCACTCGTGTAGTTTTAGGCCGCAGATGTCTACTTTTCTTTAATATGGAATTCAAATCAGATCCTAGAGTTTCACCACTGGGGGAGAGTGGGTGAGCTTGCTTTCGAAAGTTTACAGTTTCCCGGCGAAAAATCACCTGCTTGTTTACAGACTGAACTGATCTATCAAAAAAAAGACAGAAGCGAGGAAAGGCCCCTTCGCTGCTCTCTCTGTTTTTCCCTCGAGCGGGATTTGAACCCACGTCCGACTACCTGTTGAACTATACACAAGAGGCCGCTCTACCGCTGAGCTACCGAGGTGGGGCTTAAGACGGGAAATATAAATCGGCACACACGTTTTTTCATTCATTAGCTGTAACCAGCTGACTGGACCTCTTTCCTAAAATATGCTTTTTGCTTACGCTTCTTCGTCAAGCTTTCGAGCAGAATATCCATACCTTTCTTTTAGTAGTGAATGAGATGCTTGACAATAACGCTAAATCCAGACATTTAAGGTGTAACACAATGCCTTAAGTGTGGGAGGGCAGCCTATCCGTATCCCTTCGCATGGTCGTTCTATCACGAAGTTGGCAGCGGGAGTGGCACGAGAGCTCGGCTGCGAGTATCTCCCTTTCAGTGACCTGGGACAGGAGACGATTTTCTGAGTTTGCCTTGTTGGCATGCTCAGTGGTCATAGCACCTTTGATCGAAATTCCATTTGCACCCGTCTCCTTCGGGGATCCATTAAAGGGATTGGAGTAGAATTTCCATTCCACCTATCCGCACCCTATCTCGCTGAAATTTAGATATGTGAGCCCGGAAACACATTTTCAAATACGCCTGTCAGCGCAGCTCTTTTTGGAACGGTACGAGCAGACCACTTAAGCAGATACCTAGACTTCCATTTTGAACCACCAAGCAAGGTAGTTGTGTAGGCGGAATATAGTATCCTTCATCGGAATCAGAACAAACTGAAGGAACGAGACAGCACCAGATCAGCTTTAAAGAGCAAGCAAGAACCACTGAAAGAGGCCGGTACCTTTCGTATAAGAGCCAGCAAAGCTACTCATGCACCTGGAGCAAGCCACCTGGCGATTGAGGGGCAATCATATGCTTCTGTGAAAAAATTATCCTCTCATCGATGTTCTACCGAACTGAACTAATAATAGTTTATCATTTAGAAAGAATGGCGAAAGAGGCCTCCTTGCATTGCCCAACTAGAGCGAAAAGCCTTATTGCGTTGCGGCCCTAAGTAGCTATGGGGTGTTGATGTACTTGGAACCTAGACCGGTTACCTGAGTATGGCGGTTCGGTAGCCGTTCAATGATAGCATGAGATCCTCGCTTCGGTAAGTTACAAGGATGAATGCAAATAGCAAGGCGCTGTGCTGTGTGAAGTGAGACTGGCTGCCCTAAGTTAAGTGCTTCCTTATTAATATTAATTAATGATCTTGCTCAGTAGGAGGGCTTTCCCCCTTCTGTGCAGCCTGATTCTCTCTCTGGAAATGAGGGTGCCCTCGATTGACATTTATCATCGAATAAGGAATCCTTCCATGGATGAGAAGGTTGAGTTACAGTACAGACTCCGTTGGCTTTCGCAAGGAAGCATCTCGAAAGTTCCGCAATCTATGGTTGATGCCTCACTCGAACTCTATCCCATACCCTACTCGATGCTGAAGCTACTCTGCCTTTCGGAACCCAAAAAGAAAGCCGGGCGCTTGGGAAGCTATGCAAAACCTGAAAAAAAGAATCTGCTTTCCATCTTTGAGCTCAGAAGTTACGATCGTCTCCTCATTAGGCTATTTTTTTAAAAGTATAGCTGACTCATCAGCTGAGTGGTTCGCCTCTTGTCCACCTGAGTTGTTTACTTCATTTTCCGACCTGGAAAACCAATGACTCTTCAGGTTAGGTTCTCTTTCAACATAGACATCCCGATGACCATGGATCAACTTCGTTCTACGAAACAGAAAGCAAATGAAATCTTCCTCTTAGGGCGTTCGATTCCGCGAAATGGCGACCCGTTTTGCCGGAGTATTCCGCTGTGGCTAGCATTGTTAGGAATGCTTCTGACCATCTTAGGCCATTCTTGATGATGGACCCTCCGGCAACTTTAGAAGCCTTGGTTCGTAAGGGCTCTTATCTTGAACTAACGCTTTGATCTCGGCTTCTAGATCCATATCCTTTCGCATCAAGAGTACCCGCGCGTCTCAAACCCACCTTTATCCCAACAACCCCATGATGAACAGAGAGGAACCCGATGAGGGAAGTGGGACAATGTTCAGACCTTGGCTGTCACAACAAGCAACCAATCAGTTCCGGGCAGGTAAAATGAGGCCTCGACGGATGGGAACTCCTACTCTGACTATAGTTTTGCGATCTCTAAGCGGGATTTTCAGTCATCTATCCTTTATCTTTCCCTAGCGAGTGAAGAAAGAGTGGATGTTTTGAACGAGTGTTGAGCGAGTGAAGTGCCCCATAAGCTATAAGGGCGAGCTATATGTATCAATTCCGTGAGCAGCGATTGAACTGAACGTCAAAAGTGCATCCAGCAGGAATCGAACCTACGAATTTGCCCGGTTGGGCGCTTTAACCATTCAGCCATGGATGCAAAGAGACTCAGCGAGTGAACTAGGTTTTGGTATTCCTTCTTGAGCTTCTATTTCTTCCGTTAAAGGAGATTCGAGAAAAGATGGAATAAGAAGACGTGTTTCCAGAACGAACAAGATACAGGTTGAGAAGGGGGAGTTAGCAAAATTAGACAAGATTGGAATGGGCATAGGAACATGTATTGATGTACCATATCGGCTAATGCTCCCAGGTTGATGCGATGTATTCCACCAGTTGACTGAAGACTTGATTATTGGTATATCGATCGGTCCAGCACGGATTGAAATAGGAGCCGGTTCGATAGGAAGCTTTTGAAAACACAGTGCACCCATGTAAATAAAGAACGAGATTAATACAGAGGTTAAACGAGCATCCCACACCCAAAAGGTGCCCCACATAGGTCTTCCCCGAAACCCCCCAGTAACTAAGGTAAACAACGTAGAAAAAGCACCCATTTCTATACCGGTTCCGAAAGAGCGAAGAAAAAGGGGATGTTTTGTTAATAGGAACAAGAACGTGTTTATAGCCGTAGCGATATAAACAAGAATACTCATCCGAGCCGCAGGAACGTGTACATAAGGAATACGAGAATTTCCACCTTGTTGAAGGTCTAGTGGTGCTACCCGAAGACTTAAATGAATAGCCATCGCTGTTAAGAACAACCGAGATCCAATGAAAATTTTCGCGTAGCTTCTGGTCTTTGACATCAAAAAAGAAGGTTGTAATAATGAAAGGGACATCTGAGAATTTCAATTTGATCCTAGCTAGTGGAACAATAAAGACGAAGTGTCTAATTATACTTATGGTCCTTTTTTTCCAAATAGAAAGACACCAAATTCCTAAAGTACTTGCTGCACTTCTTGGGAAAGAAGTCGTCTTGGTATTGGATCCGCTCTTCTCTTAGCATGAACATTCATTCTATTCTATTCGTCTTCTTTATTCAGCCCCCACCCGAACCATTCTTAAGACCACCAAGCCCTCCCGAATGAGTTCTACTATAGAAGCTTTCAACGTAGACCCGGGGACAAATCTTTCACTCACTGAGAAGTGAAAACCTGTGACTAGATCGTCCTGAAGACGGATGCGACGGGAAGAAGTGGCATTTGGAAGTGTTGCTGACTTAACATTTAGGTTTCGGCATAACAAAGCTTGCACTGTCTTTTCGCACTTAGGCGCACTGCGTGCCATTGGTAATGATTCTACTACGGTGCCACAAATTCGCAAGCTGATCCTAAGTAATCGTTGTTGTTCATTGGATTCCGGAGGAACTACTTCGTTAGGATTGAGGAATTGCTGTGATTCTTCCTGAATAGCCTGGATTCTCCCGTCGAGAGTCTCTTTGAAAGTCTTACCTAAACTCTTCCGACTGAATATGATAAAGCCTATAAAACAACGAGCTACTATCATTTCTTCATTATAGATTGAGATCTTCTTCGAACTTGATGCACAAATAGATAGAATAGCAGCAAATAGCATCTTTCTAGCCTGCATATTCGTGTAACTCAATCTCATTTAGAAAGCCTTCTCTCTATCTTTCAGCAACTGAACGGGAAGTGGTTTAGGAAAGGACTTTAGAATCGGATGCGCTCGCCCAGCGAGAAAGGCCCTGACCACGTTTTGAAACCTTAAAGCATCAAAAAGTAGTACTACAAGAGTTATGTGTGTCAGTACATGTAAGTGAGTGATATTACGGCTGGAATATATTTTAGTGGGCCCGGGCCCGGGGAATTATAATCATATTTCTACAAGTTTTTTATCATTTTTTTAAAGTTGGGGTCGACTCGACCGATTGAACCGTGAACCGGGTAGATGATCGGAAGGCCGATTGAACCATGAACCGGGTGGATGATCGGAAGGCGGTTTCGAACGAAAAATCCGGTTGAACCGCCGGTTAAACTGTTGAACCATGATTGAAAATACGTAATTCCAAATTTCTAATTAATGTATTCTTTTGATATTATCCAAAAAAATGTGAATTGCCGAGAACAATTGAACTCTTATGCCTTTTGGCACCGGTTATTATTCAACCTACAAAGAATAACTCCATCAACTCTCCTTTTTTTTTGGAACGGCAATTTGTGGCTACATGGCCCCTAGCCCAGAAGGCGTAGCGAGCCCACACAACCAGGTTGGTCCAGCCCAGAAGGCAATGGCACCCTTCCCTTTACACACGCGGGAGGAAACCCCTATCGCCCTAGACAAGACTCGAACATGAGACCTTGGCTAGGAGGGTAAAACCTCCATACCATTGGGCCAAATGCCCGTTGGTCTCCATCAGCTCTCCTGACCCAATAAAGCACCAATTATAGTAGGTTGGAGCCGAGATTCGAACCATCAATATGCAGTTAATTCAATTTTGTGTCAAGTATAATGTGGGCAGTAATATTGTAACATGACATGCAGTTAATGCATTTTTTTGTGTCAAGTATAACGTGGGCAATAATATTGTAGCACAAAGAATAATATTTCTTACGTATCAAAGTACACTCATATGTTGCATTGACTGTCAAATAAATGTTAATGAGTTGTATAAAATGGTAAGAAAAATGATAATATGGTAATCAACACGATATTTATGCTAAAAAAATTATCGTTAAAGGAATAGTTTAGTAAGGATGGCAAATAATCACTTACAAACATGACCCCATTATTAGAGGCGGACCTAGGCATGTTTCAGGTGATGCCCGGGAACCACTTTGAACGGAAAAAAAACCTTTAGAAGCGATATAGATTATAGAATGTTTTATAGGAATTATCTTGAAAATTACGTGAAAACCACTTCATAATTTATAAAAATCATTAAATAGGCATTATAAACAACGCGGTGCATCCAAAATTTTTGGTCTAGTTACTTGTGTTATACGGTATCCGACAAGGCATAATTAAACCCGACCCGTTGACCGGTTGACTTGTTTATCTTGCCATTTCGACTTGGTAAGAAGTATCATTAATTGTGATTAACAGTTTCCTTGTATAGTCTTAAGTCTCATTTGTATATAAAAATGGCTAGTGATGAATACAAGGATCATGGAGATTAACCTATTTCAATATGGTAATCAGAGCCTTGAACCACCACCACTAAAAACCCTTGACTCAATAAAACTGCCGAACAAGATGCATAAGAGTAAAGATTCTTTTATGCATTAACCTCATTCAATCGAATATATTTTCTTCCTTGGATACAGATAAGGTCAAAGATTCATTTTGCTTAATATCCTTGCATTAGTTCCTTTGTTGTTGCTTTGCTTTTGGCGTTACTTGAATTTTTTTGTTTGCTGCTTCGCTTTGCTTCCTTTGTTGCTTTAATTCTCTTGTTTTGCTACTAACCTGCGTCCAACTACACAACTCCAGCAACCGACCCCATTGGCCCAACAGATATATAACTTTGTTCCTTTTGCTCCCAGTCCACAACCATATTATTGGTCTACTTCTCCGAGCCCAGTTATATCAATGGCCCAATTACCTGCTGCCCCACCTAAGCTGATTATCCAGGCCCACTATGCAGGTGTCCCGGCACAAAACCAAATGGTCCAACAGCTTCCATACGAGTATGCTCCGGTTCCTTATTATGGCGCTAAAGGCGCTCCTTACGGTATTATCCCGCGGCGTTTCATACTATGACTTCTCATGATCCCGTTTGGAATATGGACACGGGAGCATCATCTCATTTGGCGGATAATACAGGTATACTCACTTCTTTTAGTAATTCATGTATTCATTTGTATTTGTTGGCAATGGTCATTCTATTCCTGTCACTCATACCGGACATAGCTTCTTGCATACATCTTCTAAGCCTCTTCACCTTAATCATATTCTTGTCACACCTCATATAATTAAGAATTTAATTTCAGTTCGTCAATTTACTCGTGACAATGATGTTTCTGTTGAATTTGATGCTTACGGTTTTTCGGTAAAGGATTACCAGACCGGACAGCTTCTTCTTTGTTGTGATAGTACGGGAGACCTTTACCCGGTCACTCAGCAACCTTCGTCTCAAACTCGAGTTGTTTTGCTTTCATTTAGTTCCACTACATGGCACAGATGCCTAGGTCATCCCGAAGACGATGTGCTTCGTCATTTAGAGTCAAAAAATTTATATCATGTCGTAAATCAAAGTTGTCTACTTTGTGTCATGCATGTCAATTAGGTAAACATGTTAAGCTTCCGTTTTATAATTCTGAGTCTTCTGTTGATTCTGTGTTTAAAATCATTCACTGGAATATATGGACATCACCAATTCCGAGTGAAAGTGGAATTAAATATTATGCTATATTCTTAGATCATTTTTCGCACTTTGTTTGGGTCTACCCTTTGCACAAAAAATCTGATTTGTTTGATAATTTCGTTGCATTTCATGCCTATGTCAATAAACAATTTAATGTCGACATCAAGGCTTTGCAGTGTGACCATGGTGGTGAATCCGCCAAAATGGCATACAATTTTGGTTTTCTTGCCCTCGTATTTCGCAACAAAATGGCAAATCCGAGCGTATGCTTCGCACCATTAATAACCTTATCCGTACATTACTTTTTCAAGCTCACATACCTTCATCTTACTGGGTGGAAGCCCTTAATATGATTGCTCACCTTTTAAATATGTTACCTTCTACCGCCATTAATAATGAAATAACATTCACCAAACTCTATAACCAAACCCCCACATATGAACATTTGCGTGTCTTTGGATGTCTTTGCTATCCTCACGTTGATGTTTCACATAAACTAGAACCACGTTCAACACCTTGCATCTTTCTTGGTTACCCCGCCAATCATCGTGGTTATCGGTGTCTCGACTTAACCTCCAATAAAATTATTATTTCGAGACATGTACGCTTTGATGAAGACATTTTTCCGTTTGGAAATGTTACGTCTTCTAACAAACCAACATATGATTTCCTTTTACCACCTATACAAACTACAACCAAAGAACCAAACAACCTAATTACGCCCCATCCTACAACCCCTCCAACCAGTCCACCACAACCAGATGCCCCTCCATCTCATAACTCAACACCAATCCTACCACAACCCGATACCCATCCATCTCATAACTCAACACCAATCCTAACTTCGGCACAAACACAATCACATGCCCAAAAACCAAAGGTAACTAGCCATACTCTAATTCCCATAAATAATTCATCAAAAACCATGCCTACCAATCCCATGGTCACTCGTGCTAAGGCTGGCATTTTTAAACCGCTTGAACGTATGAATTGTCATGTTACCACTACTTCAATTTTCACACACCGCTTCCTCGCTCTACAAGTTCATGCCACTATCGTGACCCTTAACGAAATAAGCAAAGTTAGATGAATATAATGTTTAAATTACTAACGGAACATAGGTTCTTGTACCCCGTCCAGCTAACGTTAATGTGGTTCGTTCTATGTCGCTTTTCAAACATAAATTTAATGCAGATGGCTCATTAAGCAGTTATAAGGCCCGTCTTGTTGCAAACGGACGCAGTCAGACGAGCAAATGTATTGAATGGATGAGACATTTAATTCCGATGGTTAAACCGCTATCATTGTACGAGTTTTGAAGCCTTGCAGTTTCTCGTGAGTAGTGGCCCCATTCATAGCTTGATGTAAAGAATGCTTTTCTTTATGGTCACTTATCTGAGACCGTTTATATGCATCAACCTCTTGGGTTTGTTGATCCTAACAAACCTAATTATGTTTGTCATCTGCAGCGATCCTTGTATGGGCTTAAGCAAGCCCCACGTGCTTAGTTTCAGCGTTTTGCTAGTTATGCTACACGAGTCGGTTTTCAGCATAGTAAAACTGACTCATCTTTATTTGTCTTTCATCGAGGATCTGACATTGCTTATTTGCTACTTTATATGGATGATATTATTCTTACAACACCGTCTTCACATTTTATAACGGAATCATTGCTTCCCTTCCGTCAGTGAGTTGCTATGGACGAAATATTGGTTCACTCAATTATTTTCTTAGTATTTCTGCTCAGCGATCGGCATCTTGCTTGTTTTTGTCTCAATCAAAATTTGCAGAACAAATTCTTGAGCGAGCTCATATGCAAAATTGTAACCCGTGTCGGACCCCTGTTGATACAAGATTCAAGCTTGGTTTCGGATGTGTGACACTGTCAGCTACGCCAACCATTAATTACAGCATTGCTGGTGCACTTCAGTATCCTTTATTTTTTACGCGCCCAGACTTATCTTATGCGCTCCAGAACCCTCCATGATTTGCAACATTACTAATTAAAAGCGATTCTTACCGCTATGTTCGTTGGTACTCTCTGTATTATGGTCTGCATCTTCAGTGTATACTGATTCTGATTGGGTAGGTTGCCTGTTACCCGTCGGTCCACAATCGGGTATTTTGTGTATTCTTGGCGACACTCTTTTATCAAGGTCGTGCAAAAAGTCAGAGTTACGCCAATTGTCTCGTTCTAGTGCTGAAGCTGAATATCCAGGTGTTGCTAATGTTGTTGTTGAGACTGCTTGGATCCGTAATTTGCTATGTGATCTTCATACTCCTCTATTTACTGCTACCTTAGTCTATTATAACAATTTTAGTGTTGTCTACATGTCTGCAAATCCAGTTCAACATCAACGCACGAAACACATTGAGATTGACATTCACTTTGTTCGTGATTTTGTCGCTTCGGGACAAGTTCGTGTTCTACATGTCCCTTCGCGATTTCAGTATGCGGATATTTTTACAAAGGGCCTACCCACAACTTTATTTCTTGAGTTTCGATCCAGAACGTTCGAAGACCTATTTCAATTGTCATTAATATTGATTGACATTAGCAATTGTCATGAGGTGTCATTTCTTATTGATTGTCTTTGCGATAAGTATCATTAATTGTTATTGGCAGTTTCCTTGTATAGTCTTAAGTCTCATTTGTATATAAAGATGGCTAGTGATGAATACAAGGATCATGGAGATTAACCTATTTCAATAGTGTTATACGGTACCCGACAAGGCATAATTAAACCCGGAGAAATGTTTAACCCCGATGATCGGTTGATTGTTATCTTGCCATTTTCGACTTGTAAAAAGAACCTTTTTTTTTTCTGGGTCCCCCACATGCTTTGAACATCTTCATAGTTATGTGATTTAATTGAATAGATAATTAAAGAAAAAGAAACAGTCCTGTTTAAGACAATTTAAACAAAATTAAACGGATAGTTTTTTATCTAATATGATTACACACAAGTTTACATTTACAGAGAAACTAACTTTGTGTATTGTCTTGACTAAACACTTAGCGTTCAGACAATGATTAAATGTCTTTCGGTGACCTTTAGATCAAAGTTGAGATTGTAATCTTGACTTAATTTTCCTCGACGCCTCAACGAACACTACAAAACTATAATTGTTTGAGTGGTAGAAGAATTAGCCACTGTCGGAAATGACCTCATTGTTATGTGACACAGTGACAGGTTGTCATCATTTTATTTCTGGAAACGTTATTAGTTAAAACTTAAACGTGTTATTGCATAATTGTTTTATTAGATAGCTAAGTTATGTTAGTTTGACCGTTGATCGTTGACTGTTGACTGTTGACCGTTTGACGCGGTATGACCGGTTGACTTATCGGTTACCAAACCTAATTTTTGGTTTGGGTCCATTATATTTTAGGGTTTGCATTGCTACATTATTAAGCTATTGTATTATATAAATACATAGCCAATCTTCATTATGTAATCACAAAAACACAATCAATAATATATTATCTTTGATATTTTACATGGTATCCGAGCTCTAGGTAAGATCCACCAACAAAATTTGCTATCCTCCGGTCATCGGCTACTCGCCGATGATCCGGAGGGATTCCGCTATTTTAGCTTTATTGTTTTAATTAGGATTTCATTTTTTCGTATTCAATGCATAAACCCTAAACCCTAGCCGTCAAATCGAAAAAAAAAATGTTGAGTTGCTTATGAATCAACTATATTATTTTTTTCCCTCTATTTGTTTTCATTGTCGAAGATACATTGTCGTTGACAACAAAAGGGATTATCAATTGCCACTATCTCCTAAAGGCAAAGAAGCCATGACGTAAAAAAAAAATCGTTCAACGGCAAAGGAGGATGCCGCAAGCAATAAACAACTATGCCGTCAAATGCAATTATGCTTCCGCTAAAAAAAAGATGAGAAAAAGAATAAGCAGCTTTCAACATTCATTCCAAAAAAAAAACCTAGCCGTCCTAACACATCCCATATTATATTGATATAGCCATCAATCTTTTGTCTCTTACTCTACGTTTTACAAACGGAGATCATTGTAGTTTTCAAAAATAGTTGGTTGCAAATTTGTCGCTCCCACCTAAAGGCAAAGCAAGCCATGACGTAAAAAAAATCGTCACGCAAAGGAGGAAGCCGCAAGCAATGAACCACTATGCCGCGAAATACAATTATGCTTCCGCTAAAAGAAACAACAAAGAAGATGAAGATGATAGAAGAAAAGAAGAAGCGGCTTTCAACATATGTTCCAGTTTGTCCGTTCGAAAGTCTGCCGTTCAAACTGCGAGGGAGTATTAGATAGCTAAGTTATGTTAGTTTGACCGTTGACCGTTGACTGTTGACTGTTGACCGTTGACGGTTGACTTATTCGGCCCAAACCTAATTGTGGGTTTGGGTCCATTATATTTTAGGGTTTGCATTGCTTACTTATAACGCATTTATTTATATGACAGGTTGTCATCATTTTATTTCTGGAAACGTTATTAGTTAAAACTTAAACGTGTTATTGCATAATTGTTTGTTTAACGATAAGCAGTTTGAGGTAATGATGATTGCGTTTAAGACAATGAGTTTCTTTTCAAGCGTGGATACAAGTATCAAAACATGTTTTAAATTTTTTCTAAAGAAAATACAACTGTTATACGAGTTAATAAAGCCATAGCAGTATCTAGAATGTACTAACACGTCTAGCCGGTGTCTTCACCGTTAAAAAGAGAAACCGCAACTGCCGGCTTATGTAAATTGGGGAGAAACCGCTACTGTGGCTTCACCCCTCAGTGATTATGGTAAATTCAGATGATATAATCAGAATAACGTATGAATCAAAGTCTATTAAAAAAAACCAATAAAACATACAAGGAAGACCTTTTCAAACAGCAAAATCTAGCTTTTATCTACATAATTCACCTGGTCTCGTTACTCCCGAGTCCATTCCAAGTTACATGTATGAAACAAATATAAAAATCATAACCCACCTATCACCATAAACCACTACTTCTCTACGTATAAGCTAATGCAATCAGATTGTGTAGCTAAAAACCATAACTGGCTCATAGATTGAACTCAACTTACATCTACAATCTTCGGGAATCCTCAACTTCTGTTGTTTCTAGGTCTTTCCACATTGACACTTGTATCCAGAGTTGATAGTATCTGCGGCATCGACATGCCACCAGAGACCACAATTTCTGCAGCAAAAAAACAGAATAATTGTCGCCGGTGTCTTCACCGTTAAAAAGAGAAACCGCAACTGCCGGCTTATGTAAATTGGGAGAAACCGCTACTGTGGCTTCACCCCTCAGTGATTATGGTAAATTCAGATGATATAATCAGAATAACGTATGAATCAAAGTCTATTAAAAAAAACCAATAAAACATACAAGGAAGACCTTTTCAAACAGCAAAATCTAGCTTTTATCTACATAATTCACCTGGTCTCGTTACTCCCGAGTCCATTCCAAGTTACATGTATGAAACAAATAAAAAAAATTAGTAACCCACCTTAACACATAAAAGCCACACTTCTCTACTATAGCTAAGTGCAATCAGATTGTGTAGCAAAACCCATATCTGGCTCATAGATTAACTCAACTTACATCTATCAAACTTCGGGAATCCTCAACTTCTTTAGTTTTCTTCTATGTCTTTCCACATTGACACTTGTATCCAGAGTTGATAGTATCTGCGGCATCGACATGCCACCAGAGACCACAATTTCTGCAGCAAAAAAACAGAATAATTGTCACGACTGTTGTGAGCGGCCACTCATCGTCTCTTCCTACTTTAATTAAAAGAATATAATGTATGATGTATCACTAGAGCCGTATAGGCACAAATTGGTCGGGCTGCGGCTCGGCAAACAGGTAGAAATAAGTTCATTAAGTTTTAATAAAACGATAAGAAAACATATAAAAACAGTTTGGTCCATTTTTACTTTTAATCCATTTGACCCATTCATTATAACTCAATGTATTTAGGTGTGCCTTTTTTACATAATATATTTGGCTCCGCTAAGACACTTGAATTAGTTATAAAAAAACAAACTATAGCAACTTTTAATGTGTCACGGAGGAAATACTGATTTTGCTTGTTAAATAATTTGCCCAACCCATTCGAATTTTGGCTAACTGAACTCGACCCATATACATGTCCCCATACTTATTTTAAGTTTAAAGTTTACTACACTCAAATCTCATGCAAGTTGCTAAAATATCATGTACATATTGCTATATAATATACCCACATGGCCATTATTCTCCTTCCTTTTTTTGATTCAAGTCGCAGCCCACAACAGTGGGTTTGACAACCACTTGTTGTGGTGGCCATCTTCCCTCACCCACGCACCCTTACTTATTTATATATAGGTTTTTTTTCTCCTTTACATTATTACTTATTCCTGTATAGTTATCTTCCTTTAACCCCATGGTTCTATTCCTTAAAAAGGTTATCAAGGGTTAGAAACAAGGTCAAAAAATAAGGGTGGGGTGGTGTCAGTTCGCAACCTATTTTGCTGCAAAGTAGCAGCTGCTGCTGCGAAACTCATGGGTTCAACAATGGTGATAGACCACAGTGAGCACGAAACCACGATATCATCAGTAGCTGGGTACGAAACCACAATATCAGTAGTCGAGTACAAGACAGTAAGGACAGTAGCTTGGTCACGAAACATCAGTGGCAGCGAGGCCTTGTTCCAAAAACCCTAGCATTTTCATGCGAAACCCTTGCATTTTATGCGTCTCTTTTTATTTGGAGCCATGTTTTTCGTACGAGTTTTAATGTCGTTGTAATTTCTTTGGTTCGTATCATATGTTGTTCCCTAGTTTTTCATATGCTTTGCTTATTTCATGCATGTTACGACAAAGTCCTTTACATGTGTGTCTACATGCGAACCTTGCATGGTTCATACCATGCAAGTCGTGTATACGCCGTGAAAGGTCGAGGTTTGTTAAACTACAAGGTAAAGATTATACTTATGACAAGCATTAACGGTGAAGTCGACTTACCGAGGTCCAAGCTTGTCGATTGATGAGGAGAAAGGAAGGATGGTGGTAAGAGGTCGAACTTGGTTGCTACTTCTTCTAAAGCCGACACCCACTTAGCTCTTGCACTCAACGAAAATCCTCACTCAAATCGTGTTGTTTAACTCTTGTTTTTCAATATTTAGTTGTGATAGAATCGTTCATGCAAGGTTCCACATTTATACGCAAAGTGTTGGCTTGGTTACTGAGATTTTACATGTGAATGTATACTGTACCCACTATTGACGCATATGATACTATTTGTTATGATTACCCTTTTTATAATACTGTTAAAGAATAGATACTATTTGTTGGATTGAAATTGAAATGAAATTGAAACAAGACGTAGCATGTGAATGTAAGGTGTAGGACATGGGATGTAAGAATGCAATGATAGTGTCAGTTTGCTTATTTTGAATTTTCTACGGATTGACTTTGATAAGTATTTGCATATTAGCGTTGTGAGGAAATGAAACATCAACGTATATTGTTTACTTGGTAATATTTAAATATTGGCCCATTCATGGTTTTATTTATTGAGGTATAGACGGGTTTACAAAATAATATAATCGTGCGACTCTGTTTCGCGCGGCGTAAAAATAAAATATGATTTTTATTGTTACGCGTTTTCTAAAGTGCCCCTTTTTGATCCGTAAACAAAACGACGATTTACACGCGTTATTATATCTCTTAAATAGTGCAAAATGTTGTATGTCGCTTGAAGAGTAACTTTTATTGGAAAAGTAACAGTAAATTTGCAATAGCTTGCGATACATAAAGCAACAAGAAGTCCTAAATTTTTCCGAGGTGCTACATCCGCCCCATGTTATGCGATTTCGTCCCGAAATCAAGACGTTGTGGTAGATCGTGGATTAGTGAATAGGTGAGGGTATTTCTCCCTGAATTGGTCCTCGCGTTCCCAAGTGTACTCTGGGCCTCTACGTGCGTTCCAACGAACTTTAATGATAGGTATACGGCTTCGTTTGAGTTGCTTGACCAAAAATGTCTTCGTCTTGTAAGTTCTTGTCTTAACATTTCCGCGGTCGAAAAATTCTTTTTAGGAGGGTTAGATTATAAAACACAAAAAAATTTAAATATTTTAGTAATATATACATACCCGTTTAAAAAAAATGAGTCATAACGTAATGCTCACGTCTTTTCGTTAGTTGTTACGTACTATTTGAGAATTCGATCTAAATTTTGAGGACAAAATTATTTTTAAGGGTGGTAGAATTATAATACCCCTAAAATAATTTAAGCATAATACCCCATTCACCACATATTGTGATTGAGTGGGTCTTATAGCCGGAATAGACAATAATTAAAAAGGAATCATACAAGCTAAATTAACAATTTTAATTTTCCTTTTTAACCTATATTAACTTTTAATAGTTTTCAAGATCAATATCTACATATTTTATTTATCTTATGGCAAGAATCTAAATATTATTGTCATATTTTTCTAGTAAAACATAAATAAAATATCAAACGCAGCAGATCATAACATATGTTTTAATAATAGGCATGTAAACTAGGCGTATAATTAAAACATAAAACGTGTAACCCATAAAGCTAAAACGAGTTGGCTCTGATACCACTGTTGGGATTTATCATCTATGTAACCAAGTTACTACGAGTACGCAGCGAATTGGATCTAGTAATAGCATATGATTAACATGTATACAATAAGTAAATAAATAACGTACCTCTTAGCCAATTGATCAAGAAAACGAATTAAGCGACTAACACAATCGCCTTTACGGTTGCTCACACAATCACGTCAACCGAATATACTAGCTAGGCTTAACTTGACAAACGAACAACCCTTGTATAATTAACCCGATTACCAAACAAACTATTGACTTGTAACGGAAAAACAAGCATCGAATTAGGGTTTGTAGCAAACCCTTATTTACCGAATACCACTTGGACCGAAAACAGTTAACCGAGAATCCTTATGAGGATTTTAACTTCGAACCTTAAGTGATTAAACTTGTCGAGCTAGGAGGTGAATCAAGAACCGAAAACCCTTGATGGTGTTAGGTCCTATTCGGGTATTGATTAAGAAACAAAACCCAAAACAACCCTAGAGAGGGGCCTGGAAATTTCGGTAAGGGGAGAGTAAAGAAAACTGAGAACTGATTAGGGTTTTAAGGTTGTAGGCGTGTAGAATGAGGTATGGGAAGAGGGGTATTTATAATCCCTCAACCCTAGTTGGGATATGCTTAGGAAACAAGTTATAAACTTATCACAACTCTCCTTACTTCCACTTATCCAAAACCGGCCCATATCACCCATAAGTTATTCCAAACCAAACCTGGAATCTTTATGGGAACCTTCTACTCGATCTTCAACTTTAAGACATGAAACAATTTAATGTCTTAATTGGTTTTAATCCATTTGGTTTATATCGTGAAGTATAAAATATAGGGTTTTGCTAACAGCAGCCCTTAGGGCTGTCGATAACAACTAACTTTCAAATTTTATGTTAGGACAAAATACAATGTCCAAATAAAATCATTCAAATTCATTCAAAATCACCAACAACTTCCTACAATTTCGCACACACAAATTTAATTCACACTTCTTATTGGTCATATTAGCGAAAAATGCGGAGCATGTTTCGAAATATGTCTTAATAGTGGCATATTTTGTGGAAAATTAGTTGTTATCGACAGCCCTAAGGGCTGCTGTTAGCAAAACCCTAAAATATATTCTCCGTGTATTAACGTGTGTGCCCCCAATAGGCTCACATATTCGTAATGTATTCGTGCTATCCGACTACCATAATCCAACAGCTCCCATTTGGGAGTTGGACTAGCACCTAAGTTAAGATCAACATAGACCCATTATTTGTCATAGATCCAATGAACCAATCCTAGCCACTCATTTTTTCATCAAAAATAAAAAAACTCACTTTTCACATCTTTTTTTAAAATAAAATATCTTACAAACGGTAAATCGTCACACGACAAAAAATACACCATCGCGACGAGTATTTTTTTATCTTTCAGTAGACGGGTGACACGATATACTTTCGATGAACTTTTTTTCGATTTTTTTTTCAGTCACGAATTGCGAAAATCATATATGATTCGTATAACGAATCATATATGATTTCATGAAATCATATATGATTTCATAAAATCATATATGATTTCATAAATCATATATGATTTCATAAAATCGTATATGACTTCATAAAATCATAAAAAAAAGTTCGTCGAAAGTACATAGTGTCGCCCCTCTATAGAAAGATAATTTAATTCTCGTCGCGATGATATGTTTTGTTTTGCGTAACGATTAACAGTGTGTGAGATATTTAATTTTTAAAAAAGAGGTGGAAAGTGGGTTTTTTTATTTTTGATGAAAAAATAAGTGGCTAGGATTGGTTCGTTGGGTCTATGACAAATATTGTATCTATATTGAACTTTGGCCTCATACCTATAATTGGCAAAGTCTAGCAACCCACACAATTATTTTTTCATTAGGAATATTATGAGATAAGAGTTTCAAAAATCATCTCAGCTATTTAATGGTTATAAATTTCTTGCTTTATGATCCTTTTGTTACAGATACCGTTAAACCATGGATATGGATCCTAAGTCATTCCATATAGTTTAACATTATGTTTCTCGTTATAGAAATAATTCAGATATACCAAATGTAATCAAGAATCATCTTGCATTACTCTTTGGGAACGGGCATTCATTTATCTGATTAAATCTGGAGAGGGCCAAATGGTATCTTTTTGCACATATCAAGTGGAGGAACAAATCCTTTATTGACTACAAGTGTTGTGGATGCTGCTTCACATACACTCCGAAAAATAGCTTTTATAACTACCTTGTTTGAGGACAGCGTTTGGCTATAATCACAAAGTGAGATCCACACATATAGAACTTGCTTGCATCTCAAGTTTAAGGACAATTTTATAAACCATTTTTGATATTTCACTCATGACATGGATCCAAAAGTAATGTTTCGATAACATCATTCGGTAACTCTAATTACCTTGTTAAATTGTATTAATTTAAAAAATGACATGTTTTAATTATATCAAATGATTTTGGAGAAGTTTTATAATTTATAAAATTATAAAATATATTTTTCGTCTTTTAGTCGTTTATTAAAATAATAATATATTTTTCGTCTTTTTGTCAGATTTCTAAGAAAGTAGAAATTTTGCAAAATATTCTAAGTACAATATTTTATGAAATTTCGGCATGACCCGCTTGTTTATAAAACGTTTTCCAATGTTTTAAACCTCATTTTCCAAATACTTTTCCCAATTTAAGCAATTTCCGACAAATATCAAAACTTACGTTTTCGTAACGATTTACCAAAATACATTTCTCCAAATAACTAACTTAATTATACAAGTGTAAATCGTTTTCAAAAATCCGCTCTAAGTGTTTAAAATGACTAGTTTCCACTTATTGGGCTTTATGGCCCAATAGTAGTCCAACATGTTATTACTAGTTACTCCCTCCGTCCGTCCCAAATTAATTATCCCCCGACAAAAAACACATAGTTTAAGAAAACATAATCATTATTGCATTCTCTCTCTTACTTTTTTTTATGTTTGGATCTGAGCGGTTGTGTGAAAGAATATCAATAATGGATTGGAGCAAGATGAGGTCGTACATCAGATGTTATGAGTTAGTGATAATCGTGATTAGGTATTATTTATTCTAAAGTGCAGGTATAATTTATTCAGTTTTTCTTTCTGTTATGCTCTTTTAGATGGTTTTGACTTTTGAGACTATGGATGGTTGGAAAGTTAGGTTCAGGTCTTGGAGCGTTTGTCTTTAATTTTGTGATTGGGGATGAAATTAGGATTTATCCGGCCCTGGGTATAGTATTTTTTATTAATGGAATCGTAAATCAATGTTGCATTAAAGATGGTGAACAAACATCCAGTTCTTGCAACGAATGGGAGTGTACTCACGCATTTTATGTTATGCGCCCGGGTATAATCTGGTGTTTGATAGATTGTTTTCATGAAAGGTTAAGGAAGCTCGGTCATGACAAAAGAGCTATGCCGATCGTCATCGAAGAGCGTTGGGATTTAAACCCGAGGATCGTGTGTTTCTTAAAGTATCTCCGTGTAGGGGTGTTTGAGGTTTTGGTATAAAAAGGAAATGAAGTCCGTAATTCATTCGTCCGTTCAAAATCTTAGATAGAGTCGGCGATGTTTCGTATCGTTTGGCATTACCGTCACAATTGCTCGCGTTCATAAGATGTTTCATGTATCTATTTTGAGAGGTTACAACTATCATCCGTTACATGTTGTTCAATATCTGTTTGATAAGATTCGCGAAGATTTATCTTTTGTTGAGGAGCATGAGGCTATTTTAGATCGCCAAGAGCGAGTCATGAGAAAGAAAACCATTCCTATTGTTAAAGTTCTTTGGAAAAATCAACCCGAGCGTGATGCTACTTGGAAAAATGAAGAAATGATGCGGAGTGACTATCCACATTTCCTTTTGCGATTTGCTACGTATTCGTTTAAGATTCAACTTTAATTTCGCGAACAAAATTCTCTTTTAGAGGGGAAGAATTATAATACCCCTAAAATAATTTAGACATAATATTAGTATTCTTAGTAAGTATTTTAATTGATACAAATGAATAATTAACATATATGTTATGTTTGACATTTTAATACCAAATTATTAACAAGTATGTTATGTCTGACATTTTTAATAACTAATTATAGTAAATGGAGTTTTTGAATTTGACAACTGTTACAAAGGAAATTGAAAGGTATTATAAAAGATATAATTAAGTCACTTAGCAAACTTAATTTTTTATCAAGTATTAATTATTTTATAAAGGCTTTTTATTTTGCTAATCGGTTATGAAGGTCAACAAAAAGTAAGTACAAACATATTTGAGAAATAGTCAATATGACTTGCACTCATAACATCATATCCAAGTGTTTGTGATTAAGTTCCCTTATAATTATGATGATAAGTTATAAGTAAATAAAGACATAAACATAGTTGACATTTTATCAATAAAGCTAAAGATATCATATATCATAAATGAAAGTTTATGTATGGAAAATTAAATATCAGCTAATAAAGACTTTCGTTTTAATCGTATAAGTGGTCAAATGGAGCAATCAAATTCCACCGAAAGTTTAGCCATGATTGGCTTATTTAATCACCTTTATCTCTGGCTAATTTACACTATTCTGTTACGTCATATTTCCAATACACATCTCCTAAATTTATCCCAACTAGTCACTTTCAAAATAATATTACTCAAGCAATGTCGTCATATGATCACACAAGGCTTTTAGTTGTGTTTCTTTTCGAATTTAATTCGACCGGCTCGTGATTGGGTTAAAAGGTTCAAGTTTGTTTGCTCGCAGGTTGTCGTTCGTAATACAGCATAAGTTTTGTTCATTTGTTCATATACACGTGGGTTCTAGGGTTCGATGATGATGATGATGATGATGTTCATGTCCATATGTGTTCGAGTTTGATTCACTGTTAATGCTCTTTTCATTTTCTCTCTTGAATTGGGTCTCGTTCGGCTCAGAGGTAATTCTTGTGTCGTATTTGCATAAGGATCAGATGTTACGCATGAGTTTACATTTGTTCATTCTTGATTCCATGCTAAAATCATACTACTATATAAGTTATATAAATTAAAAGTCACCACCGAATAGTAAACTACGTATTGCATGGGCCTTAAAATTTGCTAAACAGTTCTCTAAGTTATTTTTGAAAACTCATGTTTTAGTTATTATAAACATGAATGGTTAGTCATTAGTTACAGAGTTAAAGAAAGAAAGAGGACTAGGTATAAGTGAGAATAAAACCATACCTACATGTGTATGCATAACGTATAGATGGAACCTTGCATGGATGGAGTAAATTTATTCGTACTACATATTTTGGTCAAATCAGTAACAATAAGTATGTCTTCAAAGTTCAAGACAATTATTAATAAGCTGCTTAGTATTAATTAGTAGTTGGTTAATATGTGTAGATCGTACGCCGTGAAAATAAGTTGAGTTTTAAATTAAGGCTTCGAGAATGGCTAAGGTACGGATATTCTTTAACTTATCTCTTTACTATTTTTATGATTAATGGTTCTTCCGTTTGCGTTGATTTTTCGTACGGATATATCTACTCTCTCATTAAACATTATTTGTTTGTAAAATATAAGTACGGATATTCTTAATGCCTACTCCTCTTTACTAATATTAGGATTTATGTGTTGCATCGTTCGTTCTGTTATTTGTACATATATTATATCCTTTCTTTTAAGGATTCTCATTACTTTTGCTCTGTATCTATTTGCCTCACTGAAATCCCTATTTATGTTTCACATCCCATGATTCGTTATTTGTTGCAACCTTATTTGATAACTTCGTTGAGCCCTTTGATTTCGTTTGATACATGCTTCATATAATATTGCCATGATATGAACTTATCCATTTTGTTTAGACATGATCTTCTTTAGACATAATATGTTTCATTTCGATATGCTATATGAACCTTTTGTTCCGTTTTGATGCTCGAGCTAACTAGCCATGGAGGTACCATGGTCGTGTCATTAAGGCACTTATGGCGTGACACTATCTGTGGCGGTGTGATCAGTCCACGGCGTTCCCTTTCGTTTTATGTGCTCTATTATGCACTTGGCCATATATGATTTGATTTGTAGGGAGCGTATGGATGCATCCTACATGTTTTTGTTTTGGTGAATGGATCAGTGTGGTGCCAACACCCCTTTTCACATTTTGTAGGGTACTTCTGGAGTCTGCAGCTCCCATGTACAGTTTGATATGATATGATACGATGTATGTTGGATTATTTAGTCTAAGCGTGTGCATGCTTTAGAAAAAGGTAAGAATTCAAACCTACAAATGGCAAATTAAGATAGCAAAAAGTATTATACAAACCTCCTCCTGATTTCATCAATCCCGAGTTCTTGCAGATATACATGGATGGCAAGTTGTTTGGACAACCAGTTAGACTTTCCGATCTTTGAAGTTGTTTTCACTGTTGGCCCAGTTCTGGTAGCTCTTGTTTTGTCATGTACTTCTGGAAATACACCATGTGACTTCAATCGTTCAAGAACAATTGCCAACGCGGGTCCTTGAATATCGCTTACATTTTTCATGACCTATATAGCGAATGAAAACATAAGCTTATACTAGTTGAAAAATATAAATATATATACATATATGTGGGGTTTTACCCACCAGTTGTTTGGACAACTGGTTAGACATTCCGATCTTTGGTCTCAACTGGATGGCAAGTTGTTTGGACAACCAGTCAAAAAGGTCCGTGCGTCCATCCGCACCAAGTTTAGCATCAGTCATAGGAGTCATAGAAGGAGTAATATATTGAACCTAAAAAGAACCAAGAGTCATTGGTAATTACATTTGATTTATTTATCTCTGTCAGAAAACATAAATAAATACCAAATTATTCGGTCAATAAACAAAAAACTAAAACTTAACAACAAGAAAGATATAAAAGAAACTGACCATCTTATCAAGATCAGTAGAAGCAACCCAAGACGTACATTCTCTCATGTGCTTTTTGTTTTCACCAATGCATTTCACAATATCTGACACAATCCCCTGAAATAATAAAGTATTAAATATGTTGCTACTGAATAACCAAGCATATCAACAATTAATGTAGATAGGAATATCCAACGGACCTTGCTAGATTTCTCTATTGCAGGTCCCATAGCAGATTCAAGACCATTTATAGAGGTCAGAGTAGCCATGATTAAATTTTTGTTGCTGTCATATAACCGAGATCTGAGAGCCCCAAACAATTTCACTGAAAGAATGACATAAAATGAGTGTAACATAAAAATGAGTGTAAGATAAGACTTCTTGTATCTGGTGCATTAATTACCAGTTCCAGTAGGCTGAATACGCTTGTTAGTTGAAGAATGGATGAAGGGATGCATGAAAAGGATTGAAATTCGTCCTCTATTTATAGGCTGAGTGAGGGTCGAAGTGCGGCACACAAAGTAAAATGTGTGGCGTACTTGGTGATTAAATGCGAGGGGAATTAAATGTTTATTGGAGAAGTACTTAGGATATTAAGGGAGTAGTATTTATGTCTTCATTTACACTTCAACGTCAGATGGGAAGTGCGGCGCACGAAAGAAATTGTGCGGCGTACTTATGGAGTTAATGCTGAATATGTCTAAGTCTTTAATTCCTTGACTTTGAGGATAAGTGCGGTGCACAATTGGTAAGTGCGCCGCACATTTTCACTATTAGCTTGATTCTTTATTTTTTCTTGTATGTTGTTTTTCCGAAGTGTATAATTACTCGATCTTTGTTGTGTTTGAGCTCGGGATGTCTTCAAGTGAACTTGCACATATTTCATGCTATTACGTATCAAAAGTTCACGAGGAATGATAAAATATAAACAAATAACGTCACCGAAAACATGCATAATTTAGGCGTTATTAGTATATAAATGGAAATAGACAAGCAAAATAGCAAGACTTAGATAATAGACACAAATAAATATGTTTCGGTAACATCATCCGGTAACTCTAATTACCTTGTTAAATTGTATTAATTTAAAAAATGACATGTTTTAATTATATCAAACGATTTTGTAGAAGTTTTATAATTTATAAAATTATAAAATATATTTTTCGTCTTTTAGTCGTTTATTAAAATAATAATATATTTTCATCTTTTTGTTGGATTTCTAAGAAAGTAGAAATTTTGAAAAATATTCTAAGTACAATATTTTATAAATTTTTGGCTTGACCCGTTTGTTTATAAAACGTTTTCCAATGTTTTAAACCTCATTTTCCAAATACTTTTCCCAATTTAAGCAATTTCCGACAAATATCAAAACTTACGTTTTCGTAATGATTTATCAAAATACATTTCTCCAAAAGACTAACTTAACTATAAGAGTGTAAATCGTTTTCAAAAATCCGCTCTAAGTGTTTAAAATGACTAGTTTCCACTTATTGGGCCTTAAGGCCCAATAGTAGTCCAACATGTTATTACTAGCTACTCCCTCCGTCCGTCCCAAATTAATTATCCCTCGACAAAAAACACAAAGTTTAAGAAAACATAATCACTACTGCATTCTCTCTCTTACTTTTTTTTAAGTTTGGATCTGAGCGGTTGTTTGAAAGAATATCAATAATGGATTGGAGCAAGATAAGGTCGTACATCAAATGTTATGAGTCAGTGATAATCGTGATTAGGTATTATTTATTCTAAAGTGCGGGTATAATTTATTCGGTTTTTCTTTCTGTTATGCTCTTTTAGATGGTTATGACTTTTGAGACTACGGTTGGTTGGAAAGTTACGCTCAGGTCTTGGTGCGTTTGTCTTTAATTTTGTGATTGGGGATGAAATTAGGATTTATCCGGCCCTGGGTATAGTATTTTTTATTAATGGAATCGTAAATCAATGTCGCATTAAAGATGGTGAACAAACATCCAGTTCTTGCTACGATTGGGAGTGTACTCACGCATTTTATGTTATGCGCCCGAGTATAATCTGGTGTTTGATAGATTGTTTTCATGACAGGTTAAGGAAGCTCGGTCATGACAAAAGAGCTATGCCGATCGTCATCGAAGAGCGTTGGGATTTAAACCCGAGGATCGTGTGTTTCTTAAAGTATCTCCGTGTAGGGGTGTTTGAGGTTTTGGTATAAAAAGGAAATGAAGTCCGTAATTCATTCGTCCGTTCAAAATCTTAGATAGAGTCGGCGATGTTTCGTATCGTTTGGCATTACCGCCACAATTGCTCGCGTTCATAAGATGTTTCATGAATCTGTTTTGAGAGGTTACAACTATCATCTGTTACATGTTGTTCAATATCTGTTTGATAAGATTCGCGAAGATTTATCTTTTGTTGAGGAGCATGAGGCTATTTTAGATCGCCAAGAGCAAGTGATGAGAAAGAAAACCAGTCCTATTGTTAAAGTTCTTTGGAAAAATCAACCCGAGCGTGATGCTACTTGGAAAAATGAAGAAATGATGTGGAGTGACTATCCACATTTCTTTTTGCGATTTGCTAGATATTCGTTTAAGATTCAACTTTAATTTCGCCGACAAAATTCTCTTTTAGAGGGGAAGAATTATAATACCCCTAAAATAATTTAGGCATAATATTAGTATTCTTAGTAAGTATTTTAATTGATACAAATGAATAATTAACATATATGTTATGTTTGACATTTTAATACCAAATTATTAACAAGTATGTTATGTTTGACATTTTTAATAACTAATTATAGTAAATGGAGTTTTTGAATTTGACAACTGTTACAAAGGAAATTGAAAGGTATCATAAAAGATATAATTAAGTCACTTAGCAAACTTAATTTTTGATCAAGTATTTATTATTTTATAAAGGCTTTTTATTTTGCTAATCGGTTATGAAGGTCAACAAAAAGTAAGTACAAACATATTTGAGAAATAGTCGATATGACTTGCACTCATAACGTCATATTCAAGTGTTTGTGATTAAGTTCCCTTATAATTATGATGATCAGTTATAAGTAAATAAAGACATAAACATAGTTGACATTTTATCAATAAAGCTAAAGATATCATATACCATAAATGAAAGTTTATGTATGGAAAATTAAATATCACCTAATAAAGGCTTTCGTTTTAATCGTATAAGTGGTCAAATGGAGCAATCAAATTCCACCGAAAGTTTAGCCATGATTGCCTTATTTAATTACCTTTATGTCTCGCTCATTTACACAATTCTGTTACGTCATATTTCCAATACACATCTCCTAAATTTATCCCAACTAGTCACTTTCAAAATAATATTACTCAAGCAATGTCGTCATATGATCACACAAGGCTTTTAGTTGTGTTTCTTTTCGAATTTAATTCTACTGGCTCGTGATTGGGTTAAAAGGTTCAACTTTGATTGCTCGCGGGTTGTCGTTCGTAATACATCATAAGTTTTGTTCATTTGTTCATATGCACGTGGGTTCTAGGGTTCGATGATGATGATGTTCATGTCCATATGTGTTCGAGTTTGATTTACTGTTAATGCTCTTTTCATTTTCTCTCTTGAATTGGGTCTCGTGAGGCTCAGAGGTAATTCTTGTGTCATATTTGCATAAGGATCAGATGTTACGCATGAGTTTACATTTGTTCATTCTTGATTCCATGCTAAAATCATACTACTATATAAGTTATAAATTAAAAGTCACCACCGAATAGTAAACTACGTATTGCATGGGCCTTAAAATTTGCTAAACAGTTCTCTAAGTTATTTTTAAAAACTCATGTTTTAGTTATTATAAACATGAATGGTTAGTCATTAGTTACAGAGTTAAAGAAAGAAAGAGGACTAGGTATAAGTGAGAATAAAACCATACCTACAATTGTATGCATGAATACCAACGTATAGATGGAACCTTGCATGGATGTAGTAAATTTATCCGTACTACATATTTTGGTCAAATCAGTAACAATAAGTATGTGTTCAAAGTTCAAGAAAATTATTAATAAGCTGCTTAGTATAAATTAGTAGTTGGTTAATATGTGTAGATCATACGCCGTGATATGGGAGATATGATGATCTATTCTTATTTTTGGACAAGATACCAGCATGCACGTTTGGTCAATGCAGTGTTACATTGATTCAAACTATTTTTGGGGGTTTTGACTTTTTCAGTTGAGTTTTTACCCATTTTTTAAAAACCAGTTACTAATCGATTTGGTCGAGTTACCGGTTCGACAATCGGATTAATCCGGTCTTCCATAACAAAAAAAATTAAAAAAATTTCAATGATTGGATGAAAATAAATATATAAATCATGAAATATTTCAGAATATTGAGCATAAAAACTATTTATTAATTAATAAATATAACACATAAAAATATAATTATGTCGCAAATATATACAGTTAACATGCTTTATTTATCAAAAAACACTAAGAAACCGAAACCTGTCCGGGTCTCGAAAACCGGGTTCTATTTGCGCCTTTGAAATCCCTATTTATGTTCCCATCCTATTATTCGTTATTTGTTGCTACATTATTTGATAACTTCGTTGAACCCTTTTAATTCGTTTGATATATGCTTCATTTGACATTGCCATGACATGAACTTATCTGCTTTGTTTAGACATGATCTTCTTTGGACATAATATGTTTCGTTTCGATATGCTATATGAACCATTTGTTTTGTTCTGATGCCCGAGGTAACTAGCCATGGAGGTACTATGGCCGCGTCATTGAGGCATCAATGGCGTGACACTATCTATGGCGGTGTGATCTGTCTACAGCGTTCCCTTTTGTTTTGTGTGCTCTATTATGCACTTGGCCATATATGATTTGATTTGTAGGGAGCGTATGGATGCATCCTAGGTACTTCGTTTAGTTTTGTTTTGGTGAATGGATTAGTGTGGTGCCAACACCCCATTTCACATTTTGTAAGGTACATCTGGAGTCTGCAGCTCCCATGTACAATTTGATATGATATGATATGATACGATGTATGTTGGATTATTTAGTCTAAGCATGTGGCATGCTTTGGACTTTTGTTTCGAGCTCGTGGGGTATTTCTATATGTTTTGTTTGGCTACTTATTCATTCAGTTATGATGATATATGAAATCCCTGATTTCCTTTCGTTTACTACATATGTTTGATCTATCTGTTTCGTTTGGCTATCTGTTTCATTTGGCTATTTGTTTTGTTTGGCTATCTGTTCCTCTTGGCTATCTATTTTGTTTGGTTACCTATTTATTTTGGTTACTATTTTGGTTGGATACTTATTTCATTCAGCTCTTATGATATATGAGATCCTTGTTACCCATGTTATGTTGATTCTATTTCGTTTACTTATTCATGCTTGATCCATATGCTTTAATTATATCTGTTTTGTATATTTGTTCACTGAGCTTTTTAGCTCAGCCGCATTTTCTTTTCCTCGCGGCAGGTAACCATGGGAAGTTGGGATATGAGTGAAGAGTGCATATGAGCTCACATTGGACCATTTTGATGGACTAGTACACCACATCTACACTATAAGTTGTTTAGAAGTTAGATTTTAGATCCATGACCATCATAGAAGACCTTTATGTTATAGACTTTGTATTTACTTAGTAATTGATGAAAATTTTCCAACCCATTTTATGAGCAAAGTCTTCCGCTTGCGTATGTTTTAGTTCCGTAAGTGTGACATTCAGGCCTGTTTTAGGGCGGGGTGCTACAATCTTAATGACGAATTAATATCCGTCTAAATAATCGTTTCCTTAAAACGTTGGCTTAATATTGAAAACAACTTTTTATCGAGATATTAATTACTAGTTTAATGCATACTTAATCTTACGGCTTTTGCCCGTTCGACTAAATAAAACACTAAACTAAATAACTTTTGCAAATTATTAATCACTAGTCACTTATTAAATTTCACATTTAATTCACTATTTACCAACTTACTTAACAAGCATATAACAAAACTACTCGCTAAACATGGAAACTAATCTAACAATAATAGGCATAACTACGCTACGGATAACAACTAAAGCAACAATAATAATGACTAAGCTAAAAATGGCGATAAGCATATAATAAAGAAATAAAAGAGATAAGAGAAAGATGAAACCCGGAATTAGCTCGGCTTGACCCGGAGACAATAGATATGAACACATACTCCATAGTGCGAAATAAAACCAAACTAATCCAAATCCCAATCCATAACGCCATAAATACGCTCCATTGAAGCATCAACACCAAAGATAATCAATCTGGAATCATACTACAATAATCGAACGATGCCCTCAGGTAAACTATTACAAATTGTTATCTACGAATCTTCGAAAGTCAAAAAGGAAAAGAAAACTAACAGAATAATAAAAAGAGGATGGAAAAATAGAATAAATATGAATCTGGTGCTGCCATTTTTCTTTCTATCTATTGCGTCAGATTCCCAAAACAACAAAAGAATTAAACAAGTTAAAGGATACTTCTACCGACGAATCTAAAATGTAAAGATGAATAAAATTGCCAAATAAACAAGTTAAAGGATACTTCTACCGACGAATCTAAAATGTAAAGATGAATAAAATTGCCAAATGGAAAGATGGAATTCCAAATGCTGCTGCTAATCGAATTCAACAAACGAAAAATAGAATAAAATTGCCGCTACCCTACTCTATCTAATCTAATCCGCGATACTAAACTACGAAAGAGAAAAACTGAATAAAAAAATATGTTGTGTGTTGCGTGGGATTTTTTTTCTATCTCCATCAGATCCCTTTTCTTTTATAACTGCGTACATTTGACGCCCCTTGTAATTTTGATTTGGGCCTTGGCTTTAGTTCCAGAAATGGGCCTCACGATTGCCTCACGATTGTTGGGCTTGAATTTTAGTTATATTAATAATGGGTCGGTCCGACCCATATAAATGGAGTCGAGCCGGCCAAATAAAAGATGAAGGCACCGTCGGACTCGGATATTCGTGCTCTTTTCAATGAAATGCTCAGGAAATATTAACGACTTCGTCTTGATCTCGAAAAACGCGTAAACGTCTTCAAATCATATCCGAAAGTCACTGTTTTTGCATTGTTTTCAACCCATTGTACATGCAAGACATAAAAACACAAAACAAACATATTTGCAAGATAATTATCCACATTTTGGTATTTTTAGTCATTTTTATAGTGTTTTTCGGGGTATAAATGATGTGTGTTTTAGCACACATCATCGTGCTATGTTAGACGAGCAATACATTCCATAAAAGTTTTGGCGTCATGCACTAGATACAACAACTTACATTTTTAATAGGGTTTATACTAGAAAATTTTATTAATAAAACACCCTACGAAATCCTTAGAAATAGGAAGCCGTCATTAGAGTACTTTAGGGTCTTTGGTTGTAAAGTATTTATACTTAACACTAAAGTACATCTCATCAAGTTCGACCAAAAGTCATACGAAGGTGTGTTCTTAGGATACTTTCAAACTAGTATTGCATACCTAGTGCTTAACAAGGAAACAATAAGAATTGAGGAATATCTCAATGTTACCTTTGATGAGAGCTTACCCGAGCCCAAGTCATCTCCTTCTGTAGAAGAAGATAGGATCTATGAACCCATAGTTCAAGATCTCAATGGGTCGCTGTCTTTACAAGTTAATGTCTCAGATGAAGGCTATCCTAAGAGTCTAAAAGAAGCTAGATGTTAATCCCACTTCAATGGATCTTGAATTCCTTATCTTGTGTAAGGTTTAGTTATGCAAGATAAATCCTACACAACTTATGATAGAAACTTTGTTTGATAATACTAAAGACTATGTGAAATCTAATCTTTAATATAAGAATAATTCTTCAATGAAACAGTAATTCTAATGAACACACAAATTAACAAACAAAAGCTTCAATATATTAATACGAATACTCTAACTAGTATTAGGATTACAAAACCTTGAAGCTATAACGATATCAAAAGAAAAGATTTCTAGATATGATTCTGATGATTAACTTTATGCCCTAGGACCTCCTTTTATAGACCAAGGAGTCCTAGTCGATTTACAATATATTACAAAAACTTAGAATATTCTAAAAGATCTATTCTATAAATAACAATCCTTATCAACTAAGTAATCTTGATCTTTAAGCAATCTTTATCTTTTCTGAACAGTCTTTATCCTTTCAGCAGTTGTAATCTTTCAGCAGTTGTAACTTTGTACCAGCATCATTAACTTTGAACACTAGTAGTAGTAACTTATACACCACCAGCATTAATTTTGCTTAGTAGCAGTAACACGAACCTTAGCAGCAGTAACTTCAAGATCATCAAGAAGTCTTTTAATCCTAACAATCCTCCCCTAAACTTGATATTTATCTCCAAAATCATCAAGTTTCTTCATTGAAAGCTTCATAATTACTAGAAGGATGCTTCCAAACACTTTATTCAGGTACATAGCTTTCCTTAAGTTGTTTCTTGACCAATCTAAAAAGCTTAAATGCCATTTCACACTCATAATCAACTTGAAGCTTCACATCATTAAACATCTAATGTAGTATGTGATTTGTAAGTGGATACATCTTCTCAACCAACAGATAATAAAGTATGTTCTGCATTGTTACATAATGAACTCCACAAGAATCATAAAACTTCCAGTTCAACACTTTAACTAATCCTTGTTGATTCTTCCGTACACTATCTTCAACATGATGTTCAAACATGGTCTTCAAATTAAGAAGTAAGAAATTATCCATGTAATTCACTGGCTTTGTCTTCTTAAATCTAGCTTTAACTATGCTCCAAAGAACTTCTAAGTCTTCTCTGTTAAATTTTTTAAGCATCTTTCTAAAAGTTAAATACATCTAAGAATTACCATCTGCTCTGATAATTTAGAAATAGCCTTTCCTCCCTTCTTTGTAGATCTTGTAGTCAATAATGGTTGGAGATTTAGTAGGTAACGGTGTTGCATCAATAGTTACATCATCTTCATCATCTAGAATTATTTCCAAACATTTTTAAGCTCTTCAGACTCTTTGTCTTCTTCTACTTTTTGCTTTTTAAAGCTTTCTTGTTCTAGAGCTTCTCCTGCTCTCTTTGAACTGCTTTCTTGTGCTATCTCTGCTTTAGCTTTCTTGGAACTCTCTTCCATCAACTCAGTTCTGTAGTTAACAAAGGTATTCACCCTTTTCATTTCTTTGTTAAATAATTCTTGAATATTTCCAAAGACCTGCTCTTCAAATCTTTGGGCTTCCATCCTTCTATGTTTTTCAAATAAGTACACATGATACTCCTTTGTTGAGCTTTTGTTGGTTGTCTGTTCCTTTTCTCTTTTGCTCTTTTTGTGGCAAAGTGCTTCCTTCTTTTCTCTAAGAGTTGTTGAAACAATATAGCCCTTTCTTCAATGGTCAACTCTTCTTGTTCTCTTGCTTGCAATCTTTCAGCTAATAACTGATCAGTCTCAATCTTTGCCTGTATATCATCCCATGTTTCTTTCAAGGCAATGTTGGCTTCAGCTTTCTCTCTTTCAATCCTTCCTTATCCATCAAATTCAGCTTGTAACCTTTGAGCCACTTCCTCATCAAGCTTGAGTTGATCTTTCTTTGACAATTTCTTCACAGGTTCAGGTTTAATTGTAGAGAATCGATTAGCCCATCTAGGATATAATAACATTGAATAACATAATATGCAGCGGAATAAATAAGAACATCAATGTTACTTCAAGGTTTTCTTTATTCACTATATCCCCAAGATTAAATGATCCTTGGAGCTATACTAACTAATACATAGATGTCTATAATACATCTATTACTATCTACTAACTATTAGACTCTCATTGGAGAGATCTAACTATGATGGATATTCTAAAATAGATGCCTCTAATACCCTTTATATAGAGGGTTTATAAGAAAACCTAGCTTATATAGGAAGCTAATTTATTGGTATTAGGAAGCTAATTAAAACTAATTAAAACCTTCCTTTATCTTTGATATTCTTTGACTTTTCAATGCTTATCTTCATGGAAATCTTTCAACTTTTAATTCTTCCATATGTAGAATACCAAAGTGTCATATTAATCCCTTGTTGTTTCATTCGTCTTCATTTATGCATATGTAATTTTATAATCATCAAATCTAAGATCCCAACAATCTTCCCATATTTGATATTACAAAAAAAAAAAAACAAACTTCATGAATGAAACCTCTTCAAACTTCCCCTGACTTAAGATCTTCTTGAACATGCACCACACATCAATTAGAGCTGTAAATCAATATATCTTGTAGTCCTGCTTCCCCTTTTTGTAATCCATCCAATAAGGGCTATAAAAGAAATGCAACTATGGAAACACTCGCATTCACCTCAAGTGGTGCATGTAGATGGTTAAACAATTAATCAATAAGCTTCCCCTGAAACCAATATGTTTACCATCTCTTGAATCTCGAACTCTGAGTAAGGCTCTATTAGTAGAATCACTGATGAAAAAACTGAGTAATACGAAATTTGATGAAAGAATTAGAAATCGATCCCAAACTTTGTGTCTTATGTCTTGCAACATCCCGAGACTGCAAACAGTCGAACTTATAAATAAATCTGTGAAATATAAGTAGACCGCAACCTCTTGACAAAAACCTCATCTTCTATAAGACACATACTAAGTGATAGCAAATGTGAGCATTGAGCACCATAAAAAAATCACACGCCTTTGCTAGATTTTGACAAGTCTTCGTCACACCATTGTAAGCACAAACAAGTTATCTTTAAAGTCAATGTCCTGCTATAAACATGACTTTAAGATATGATAAGAACAAGCATCTGTGAAACTCAACTACAACATCAAATAAGCAATATTCAATTGTCTTCGTAATTACATCTTCAAATAATCTCCAAAAACGAGCCATAAAATCAATAATAATAAACTATTTAGAAAAATAGTTCTATCCGAGATCCAAACGCTTTTGTTGTCCCATGTCGAACAAAGCTAGCAGTACAAAGTACTATGGCAGTACTAACAATCAAACCCAGTAGTACTAAGTGAAAAACGCTAGCGGTATAAACCATTTAAAAACCAATCAGCAACGCTTTTTTTGTTAGAAAGTTGTCACTAAACTATCACTGGCCTATTGCTAAACTGTTGCTAATCTGTCACAATGTTGATGTCTCCTTCCTCCCATGCTATTAGTGACACTTTATCTGTTACCGAGTCGTTGCTGATGTGTCACTAATCCTATCAATAGACTTACTGAACACAAAAGCATCAATGAAACCAAGCAGATCTCTCACCAGTAACAAGCAACAATATGGGCATCGAGTTAGGGTTTTAAACAAACCCTAGTTGTTTGTCATTAGATCTAACAACATGCTGCTTCTTTGTTTCTTATAGCCTGCTATCATTCATCTTAGTTGCTACTGTAAATATAAGCAAATCCAAACACGAACATCATAATAGCCAATGATTTAAACAACAACAACCATGATTTCAGTACCAGCAGATCATACATCAAAATCATCATGCATTCACAATTAAATAAACTTATACCAATAGACCTTACAGCAGCCTCTTGCAAATCTTTTTGAAGCCCTAGATAAATTAGGTTTTGTTCATACCTGTACCATCAGATCCTAATCAAACCACCTGCTGCTGTACCTTCTTCAATCAATGAACCGAACACATTATCTTCTTTTTACATAGCATTTTAGGATTTGTTTGGAACCATAAAATTTCTGAAAATCTGCTGCTGCCAAACATCATAAATACCAAAATTAGAAGATAAAACACGCATAAAATCTTGAACAATCCTAGATATCAAGAGCAACCCACTCTGATACCAATTGTGGAGAGTCGATTAGACCATCTAGAATATAATAACATTGAATAACATAATATGAAGCGGAATAAATAAGAACATCAATGTTACTTCAAGGTTTTCTTTTTTCACTATATCCCCAAGATCAAATGATCCTTGGAATAACTAATACATAGATGTCTATAATACATCTATTACTATCTACTAACTATTAGAATCTCATTGGAGAGATCTAACTATGATGGATATTCTAAAACAGACACCTCTAATACCCTTTATATAGAGGGTTTACAAGAAAACCTAGCTTACATAGGAAGCTAACTTAATTTGTATTAGGAAGCTAATTAAAACTAATTAAAACCTTCCTTTATCTTTGATATTCTTTGACTTTTCAATGCTTATCTTCATGGAAATCTTTCAGATTTTAATTCTTCCATATGTAGAATACCAAAGTGTCATATTAATCCCTTGTTGTTTCATTCGTCTTCATTTATGCATATGTAATTTTGTAATCATCAAATCTGAGATCCCAACAATCTTCCCCTATTTGATATTACAAAACAATCTTCATGAATGAAACAATCTTCAAAGCTTCCCCTTGACTTAAGATCTTCTTGAACATGCCACCACACATAAATAAGCTGCAAATCATATTTCTTGTAGTCTTCTTCCCCTTTTGTAATCATCTAATAGGGGTCTTCTTGTAGATATGCAACTTGTAAACACTTCCCCTCAAGTGGTGCATGTAGATGGTTAAACATTTAATCAATAAGCTTCCCCTGAAACCAATATGTTTACCATCTCTTGAATCTCGAACTCTGTAGGCTCTATGTAGTGATTACTGATGAAGAAAACTGAGTATAACGAATTTGATGAAGAAGTAGAATCTCCCAAACTTGTGTCTTATGTCTTGCACTATCCACGTGACGTCGAACTTATAAATAAATCTGTGAAATATAAGTAGACCGCAACCTCTTGACAAAAACCTCATCTTCTATGAGACACATACTAAGTGATAGCAAATGTGAGCATTGAGCACCATAAGAAAAATCACACACCTTTGCTAGATTTTGACAAGTCTTTGTCACACCATTGTAAGCACGAACAAGTTATCTTTAAAGTCAATGTCCTGCTATAAACACGACTTTAAGATATGATAAGAACACGCATCTGTGAAACCCAACTACAACATCAAATAAGTGATAATCAACTGTCTTCGTAATCACATCTTCAAATAATCCCAAAATAATAGCCATAAATCCAATAATAATAAACTGTTGTTAGAAACAGTTCTATCCGAGATCCAAACACGTCTGTTGTCCAACATCGGACACTACTAGCAGTATTAACAATTTTACTCTAGCATTATTAATCAACTGCTTGTAATGCTAGCAGTATTAAAAACAACGAAAAGTACTAACCTCTTTCGTATCCATACAACCAATAGTAGCACAAACTTTATGAATGCTAACAGTATTATGGTAACCATGTTAGCATTAATATATTCTTGCATTCGTCCCTAACAGCAACAAATTTGTATCAATTTTCGTTCAATACTAAGCCTGGCTTCATAACAGCCCAAATTCGTATAGCCCATTGTCACTCTTACCAGCCCACTCAGCCTTAAAACTTTCAAATCTTCTTTCTTTCATATAAACTCATCATCATCCAAAACTCACAATAATCTTGACCAGTGCTTTTTCAAATTAGTAAAACCCATAATGAAGCACGACCCTTTTGTTTTTGTTCTCGCGTTGTGAGCAGTCAACAAGCTAATACGAGTCCAAATAATATTAAACTTCAAACTGCCAACAGTACTAATCGTGTAACAAGCAGTACTAACAAGTAAATCGAGCAGTACTAAAATTGTCTCTTGGCAGTACAAACATAACATGGCAGTTTTAACTTTCTTTGTTCATTCGTGGCAGCCCAAAGATAAGTATGGCAGTGTTAACACTTCAAACGAGCAGTATTAATAAACTCATATAAACAAACCAAAAGATACCATGCCCGCATATGACTTAACAAACGAACATCTACTGATCACCAAACCAAATCAACACCATAACCTCCTGTTTCTTTCTTCTATCGTAACACCATCACAGAATGAATACAATACATAAAACCCTAAAAGACTGAAGGTTTACGATTCAGCAACAGTATCCAATCATGATTAAAGACATCAGTGATGAAACCCAAGCAGGCAACAAACGATCAAAACCCTAACAGGTTGTAGTCTTAATCGTTATAGAGCAATAAATCAATCAACCTTGGAAAGAATAAATTCTGTAAAGATAATATCCAAGTAACAATGAAACCACAACATTACCTTCATCTGAGAGATTAAAGAAACACGTCTTGAATTAGGGTTTTCATAAACCCTAGCCTTTTGTCTTTCATTCGTAGCATCAGACCGTGTTATATCTTTCACGAGCAGCAGATCATTGAGTTTCCTGATGCTTCTTCATTGATTCTGAATTAGGGTTTGTTGAAAAGCCTTTTTCCTTCATGAATTCGCCAATAAAACACGAAAACCTTGAGATCCTAGATCAAGAGCCACGAGGCCCTGATACCACATGTTGAGAATCGTTTAGCCTATCTAGGATTAGTTTTACAGATAACTTATATACGCAGCGGAATAATAAAGAACAATAAGTTATCAAAAGAACAATAAGTTATCAAACAAGGTTTTACTATTATTAATCTACTGCCCTAAGATCAAATGATCCTTTGGGCTAAACTAACTAATACATAGACTAACTAACTATTAGACTCTCATTGGAGAGATCTAACTATGATAGATGCACTAAACCAGACACCTATGACCCTTTATATAGAGGGTTTACAAGAAAACCTAGCTTACATTGGAAGCTAACTTAATATTTCACATTAAGTCCTTGTTGTTTCATTTTTCTTCATTTGTGCATATGTAGTTTTGTAATCTTCATGAATGAAACAATCTCCAATGCTTCCCCTTGATTTAAGATCTTCTTGAACATGTCACCACACATAATAAGCTGCAAATCAATAAGCCTGTAGTCTTCTTCCATTTTTTGTAATCATCCAATAGGGGTCTTGTGTAGATATGTAACTTGTAAACACTTCCCCTTAAGTGGTGCATATAGATGGTTAAACATTTAATCAATAAGCTTCCCCTGAAACCAATATGTTTACCATCTCTTGAATCTCGAACTCTGTAGACTCTATGTAGTGATTACTGATGAAGAAAACTGAGTATAACGAATTTTATGAAGAAGTAGAATCTTCCAAACTTGTGTCTTATGTCTTGCACTATCCACGTAACGTCGAACTTATAAATAAATATGTGAAATATAAGTAGATCGCAACCTCTTGACAAAAACCTCATCTTCTATGAGACACATACTAAGTGATAGCAAATGTGAGCATTGAGCACCATAAGAAAAATCACACACCTTTGCTAGATTTTGACAAGTCTTCGTCACACCAATGTAAGCACAAACAAGTTATATTTAAAGTCAATGTCCTGCTATAAACACGACTTTAAGATATGATAAGAACACGCATCTGTGAAACTCAACTACAACATCAAACAAGTGATAATCAATTGTCTTCGTAATCACATCTTTAAATAATCCCAAAATAATAGCCATAAATCAAATAATAATAAACTGTTGTAAGAAACAGTTCTATCCGAGATCCAAACGCATATGTTGTCCAACATCGGACAAAACTAGCAGTAGAAACCATCTAACCCAGCAATACAAACTGAGTTATGCTAGCAGTATCAACATCCAAAGTAATTAGCAACGCTTTTTCTGCCAGAAGGTTGTCACTAATCCGTCACAAAACTAATGACTCCTTCCTCCCAAAACTGTTAGCAACACTTTTTCTGTCACTAAACTATTGCTAATCTGTCACTAATTCCAGCAGCATAAACATTCAGTGAGTAGTATTAATCATTAAAGCTTAACAGTACTAAAAGTATATGAGTAGTACTAATGATAAAGCAACATTAATAATTCAGTCAACATATACCATCAATAGCAGCCCATTAACCATATTCAAAACCATAACCTGCTTCCAAAAACCACGCATCATAAAATCACCTTCATTAATCCACGTCCAACATATAAAAGTTATTATGAGACTAAAATATATCCCTTAAAGTCAGGGATTTTACATTTAAATCACATCTCATTCCACAAATCATGAATCATACTCATAACTTTTTCCATAATTCACGCATCCATAACCAATACTGCTTCCATGATCTACGCATTCTTAATAACCATCACCATTATGAATCAGCAGATCACTTTTCTATTTGTACTGCTATTGCTTTGTTTCCATCAAACCTTCAATATCAAACCTGCTAATAACACACTGACATCCAATAAGATCTCATCATATCAGATCTTATTCATTCATTAACTATCAGCAATCACCAAGATTCTACAAACACGAAAACCTGTTGTTCCCATAACTTTGTGACTCCAGCAGTATTAAGTCCCAAACGGGCAGTACTAAGTATGAAACATAACCACAAGTTGCTTTTAATATCTTAACATCATTAATACCGAACCCTAATCCATACCTGCTGATATTGCAGCTTCTTACTGCTATAAGCAGTACCTTGTATCTTTAATCATGTGGCTACCTCCTGCTTCTATGTTACATGAGTCTCCTTATGTTAAAACCATAAGCAAGCCAAACATCCATCACGAAGTAATCAAGTTAGGGTTTATGAAAACAATTCTGGAACCGCAAACCTGTTACTTCTTTTTCTATATCCGTTTAAGTTTTGTTAGGGTTTAGGTTAGGGTTTAGGAAACCCTAAACTGATGTAGCAAAACCCTAAATATTATGCACGCTGCTGGTCTGCTGCTGTACCTGCTGAAAATGTCCACGAACCTTCAACCAGGCTGACATCCTTCAAACCTTGAGAATCCTAGATATCAAGAGCAACCCGCTCTGATACCAATTGCGGAGATCGTTTTGCCCATCTAGGATTAGTTTTACAAACAACATTAATAAGCACATCGGAAATTATAAAGAACACTAATGTTGTTAAACAAGGTTTTACTACTAAACATTCAGGCCTCCATTAATTTGATTAGAATAAATGGTTACAAACTGTAACAAGGATCCACAATCCTTGAGGCTACACTAACTATCCAATAAACTAACTAGTACTATTAAACGTGAACACACACACGCTTTTGCTAGACTCTCATTGAGAAGTCTGCTATTCTGACTATTTTGGATATCTAAAACAGACGCATCTAATAACCTTTATATAGAGGGTTTACAAGAAAATCTAGCTTACATAGGAAGCTAACTTAATATTTCACATTAAGTCATTGTTGTTTCATCTTTCTTTATTTATGCATATGTAGTTTTGTAATCATCAAATCTGAGATCCCAACAGAAACCGAACCAAATTCAAATTCGGTTTTTTGTTCGGTTGAATTCTAGTTCGGTTTTCGAGTTGACCCAAAAAAAAATTAACCGAACCAAACTAACTGAACAACCCGATAACCGAACCAATCAACACCCCTAAATCGAATAAACCAAAAAACCTAATAACCAAACCGATGAACACCCCTAAAATGACCAAAAATGTCGAAGGCGGTCATAATAACCGACAGTCATTTGCCGCCGTAGTGCACCACCCACGGAGCCGTTGGTTTTTTCGCCAACCCATTCACACTAGTTTTTCGTTTTTTTAATCCGAATGTTAACAAACGAATAGAAACGGCTAGAATTCAAAACACTATTGTTTACTTATAAATACCCACTTTTTGTATATTTAAACCAAATCACATATATATTCATCCACTCTTTCAGTTTTCTATATTAATAATCTTTTAACTTCTATTAAAAGGCTTGTTATTTCGCCCATACTGTCGAAGAATTCAAAGTGTGTATTAAGAAGCAATGTGATGAAGACGATGTGGCTCGTCAAGAAGCTATTGTCGGCGTTATCAAGTTGTCTGAGTAAGAAGGGACGGTAAATGAAGATTTGAGAAAACAATATGCGAAATGCAATGACATGTCACCAGAAAGACGTGCTCTGATTGACAAATTTTTGAACGATAAAGGCGGGAAAGATTACAAGGTTAAGAGCACGTTGTGGAAATGTGTGTCAGAAAATACAAGATAATATCAGTCACAAAATCTATAAGATGCACAATGAAAACAAATAGGATGATCTATGTTTTCGTATCGTATCGTAAATTGTATTTTTATTTTAATATCATATATTTTGTCGTATTTTATCACAGGGTTTTTCGGAAGATATTTATAAGGAATCAAATCAAATTAACTGAGGAAATGATCTTCGTCCTTCATTTCATTTGACTTCTCTATAAATATCTTCTTAAAAAACCATGTGACTTTTTATTTGTGTATTGTAATTTTATATTTATTTGAATAAAATGTGTTTGTTTTAAATCAAAATGAAAAGAAAAAAAGAGACCAACAGCGTGTTATTTGTATTTTGCTAGGAGAGTGTTTTAGTTATTTGGGATTTATTAGAAGGATATTAAATTGACGTTGAAGTGACACACCAATAACACCCAATAACGTGTTATTGGTAGCTATTGGTATCCTTACACCTTAGCACTCTAATGTTGTCTGGTTACACGTTCATACAATTACTTTTGCATTGGAAAATCTGAAGTTCCTACTAGGCTGTTCACTTTGAGGTTTACTTTTCAAAGTCGCTAGTAAGTAAAAGCTTTGAAAAGCAAAAGTCGGTAGTAATTAGCGGTTTTATATGTTGTTGTGTGTTTAGTATTTCACCAAGGTCAAGTGCTTCGTCCATTTGCAATCATGTGGGATATGGTGCTTTTCATCTAGTTAAAATAAATATAACTCCAGGGTTAAAACCTACGATATGTATTATTGCTCGGATATTTAAAAAGAAACGAGGTTTTTCATTCGCGTTTCGATGCGGAGCGCGATGTTTTACGTTAAAGACTAAAACGATAACTAAAGGACTATTTCCGTATAGTGTCATTATTAAGGACTAACTTTGCAACGGAACGACAACCCAAAAACTATTTCCGTATAATATTTATCTCGGGATTGGTGAAATTTTTTACGGAAATAGTCATTGGGTTAGCGTTCCGTTGCAAAGTTAGTCAGGACTAACTTTGCAACGAACCGATGACCCCAATGAAACTATTTCCGTAAATTGTTTTTGATTTTTTTTTTTACGAAAATAGTCATTTGTTTAGCGTTCTTGTTGCAAGGTTAGTCAAATAGGACTAACTTTGAAACAGAATGATAATCCAAAAAACTATTTTCGTAAAATGTGTCTTGGGGTTCGTGAAAAAACTCACAACTGCCCAAGCAATACTGTTGAATGTTATAAAAGTATAATGTGTTAGATGCGATTATGTCAACGTATAAAATCTTTTTTTACTTAGTAAAGGAAAACGAAAAGTGATGACTTTTGCATTTTACAAAAAAAGAATCTTTCCTTATTTGGTATGATGCTTCAAAATTTTTATTATTTTTGAATATATATTTAATTAAAAAGTTTGAATACTTCTAAAATTGGCATTATTTTGGTGAAGAAATCTGATAAAGAAAAAAAACACATAAAAATATATGTGTTAAATTTATAAAAAATAAAACTTAAAAAAAAGATGATGTAATTAATAAAACTTTATTGGTTTAATTTTAAATAAATTGTATAGAGTTAAGTGTAAATTTATAAGGGACATTTACATCTATATCCTTACAAAAGTTAAATATTACATCAATATCCTTCTCAATTTTATAATTACGTCATTATCCTTCATTAACTTTTATAATTACATCAATATCCTTCCCAAACTTTTATAATTACATCAATATCTTTCACGCACTTTTGAAATTACATCAATATCCTTTCCAAAAATTTAAATTCTCATATACATTAAAAAATCAACATGTTTTCTCATCAATCAAGGCCAAATATGCATATGAACAAATAAATATATATGAACAATATTTTTTTCATATTTATATCCAAACTTTTATAATTATATCAACACGTTTTTTTGTCGTTCGAGGCCAAAAA
>BQNB010026846.1:17407-58196 GCA_026074375.1 Tanacetum coccineum | reverse complement strand
TGTTTGGATGAGCAAAATCAAACTAAGGAGCGTTTGGATTAACTCTTAGGATTTTATCTCTAGGTCGAGTTAATCGTTACTCCACATTTGTTACATTTAGGCACACACTAGACCTCTCTTTAAATGAAGGAACCTCACTAAAATTATCTTTTTCAATTCTAGGTGAAATGACTTTGGAAGATGAATTACGGTACACTAAATCATATGTTCCAACAATCTCAAATGAAAACTATATTCCTGACATCTTAAAACCTATCATTCGAAACCTAGAATGTAGGTCAATTCATGAAGGTCGTCCTGTATCTCCTGAATCCACTAAATATGATAATATTCAAAACCTTTTTCAAATTATCAAACTTTTGAATATATTTGAACTTCATGAAGAAATTTGTCCAAGATTTCTACTTGAATTCTACTCCTCAATAGAAATCACCAAAGATGATGATCAAAATGTCTTTTTAACCTTCTGGGCATTAAAAAGAACATTTAAATTTTCACTTGAGTCATTTGCCTCGATTCTCTCCATTCCATGTGAAGGAGAATGTTCTTACTCTGATGAATCATCTCTCGACTCTTTGAAAACTAATCAAGAGTCAAACACACCATATCAAACACACATTCTAACACCAAATGAAATTATTCAATCAATCACAACAACCGGACAAACCATTTTTCCAAATAAAATCCTCAAGGAAGAGCTTCGTCATGACATGAGATCTTGGAATGAAATCATTCAAGAGAATGCCTTTGGCACACAAAATGACTCACCATTTCTTCTTGCTTCATCATGTCACATGATGTATTGCATTCTAACAAGTACTCCTTTCAACTTTGCCTACTTTCTAACCAAACGAGTTGAAAAGATTAAAAATAAACCAAATTCTCTAATGCCGTATGGAATGATTCTAAATTGTCTATATGATCACATCATTAAAATTAATCTTCATCTATGAAAATCAAAATATATATCATATTAGCCATCCATGAAACCTTGGGTTCATCCCAGTCATCTTTAAGCAATTATCTCCATATCCTCAGAAGAAGCTTCAAGTAATGATTTGAATTCCATTTAAGATATTTCTATCAAGTATTATTGCTAAACATACATACTATTATTATTGCTATTTAATAACTTCTATCTCAGTCATTCTAGTACGTATATAACTTGTCTTTGTCACTATTATTTCATGCTTGCTATATGACACTTTATGGACATTTATGTCATTTCTATGTTTCTACTTGGCCCTATTGCATGAGTTTCCCTCTTTTCTTTTAGCTAGATTATGTGATTCTTGAAGAAATGGAAATGCCACAATCATCCTTCCATCCCACTTAAGTTATTCTAAAAACAATTAACTTTTTGAAAATTACGTAAAACTCTAGAGAACGGCCCCTAAAAATTAAGGGACCGCCATCAGGGAACCATGAAATTTTCCTGTATCCTCTCTTTCTGCAACTTTGACCCTATTCTCCTTAGGTCCAACCATTCTTTCCTTTCTAGACAAAACACTTCCTAGAATCTTCATTCTCTAATACCATGCCTTTCCTAAAATCCCCCTATATAAGATCAGCATTCTTCTTCAATCTTAATCACATCTTCACTTCTAAATCTTTCACTTCTCTTTAAGTTCTCAATGTCATCCTCTAGCAAATCCCCTCATGACTACTTACGAAAATACCAAAGGGCCATTCTCGAGCCTTGGAGACAAAGTTATGGTCTTCCTCCTTCACCACCTTCTTCTCTACCAAATAGAACTACTCCCACCTCTCTTATCTCAAATAACTCTCTCTCATACTTTTCACCTCTATAAAACTTAAATCAAAACCTAAATGAAATTCACCACCTATCAAATCTGCTTGACATAAATATCCAACAGGTAATTAAAGCCACAAACCCTTCACCTCCTACCTTACCATATATCCCTCCACCTTCTTTAGATCAAGTAAACTTTCATTCAGAGTTTTGTCATTGTTTCTTGGATACCCAAAATCTATTTGATACATTGAAAAATGACCTTAATCGTATCAAATCTCTCATCATTGGTCCTTTCACTTAATTTCCATCCTCAATAACAACCTCCTCACCATAATTAGGCACATTCAAAAGCTTAAGTTCACCCACTAATAAACAACCAATCTTTTGACTAGGGCCTCTTCTTCTCTTTAAGAATCCACTTGTGTAGATCTATGCCTTATTATATCTACTTTTTATTATAATGATTCATATAAATACTGTATGAATTTTTCTTAGCTCGTATTAGCTCTAGTTTTATCTTATGTTGTATGAATGTATTAGTTGCATTAGCTATTGTATGAGTTTCTTGATTGATTGAATGAAACTCTCTTTTGGGTGACTTAAATCTAATGTGTTTCTTAAAAGGTATTTGTCTTTCATTGTATCTTTAACTTTGTTTTGTAGCAAACAATTTACGTAAGATCGATCCCTTGGTGCCCCGAACGAGGAGGAGCATACATCAAGGGCGAGTCTTGATATCGTTGATTTCTTTCTTCCTACAACTACTCGACGATCATCCTTTTTGATATCGACAAAAAGGGGGAGAAATGGAACAAAACTCTTTAATAATTTTGTAACTATTAATTTTATACAAATTGAGTTTATATTTTGTCATCATCAAAAAGGGGGGAGATTGTTAATACAAATAATGTCTAAAAATGTTATTCGTATTTTTCAACCTCTTAACGTTTTGATAATAACAAAATGTAAAAACGTTTACTATAAAATTAAACATTTACAAATTATTAATCGTAAAATTCCATTTCTAAGATTAGTAATCACTTAAGGTATGAACAAACAAGTCATTAAGCATGATTAGTGATCAAGAAAAAAATTTCTCTTATCTATTACATTTTTACAAAAGAATTTCATAAAATTAATTATACAAAATATTTTCTAATTAAAAGAAAAGTTTTATTAAAAACTTAAAATTTGAAATTCAATTTTTCCTCCCAAAATAAAGTTTCTATACCAGATACAAGATACAACCTTCCCCACAAAAAGATAAAAAAAGGAGCATGGTCTACCTGGCGGCCCTCTTATACATCTGGGACCGCCGCCAGTGACCGTTGGATTTTTCTGCCTATAAATACTGCTTCATTCCCTGTAGAAAATCAGACCTCTTTGCATGAATTTTCTCACACTTCTTTCTCTCTCTAAAAACCTTCTTTCTCTCACTAACAATCTTGATCACTAACATCTCTTGATCTTGTTTCAAGTGATCTAATCTCTTATTCTCATTTCTTCCCTCTCATTCAAGTGCAAGAGAAGAACACTTGTATTCGTCAAGAAACAACGTGTTGATTAGTGATCTATCCTCCATTCTTCTAAGTATCAAATCTCTATTCTAATTATCTTGTGTAATTATGTGATTCGGATATTATGTAAATCCGATAGTATAGATCTAGTGACTGTGTATTGATTATGAAGTGGTAGATTGGATCTAGCTAAGATTAGGACTCGACATTTAGCTTAGTGTCAGAAAATAACGTAAGCGACGTGTAAACGGTTTTCTTCGCTTGAAGGGAGCTTGTTGACATAGTGAAATCTCGAGTAGGATACTCAGGGAGTGGGATAGGGCGAAGAAGAGCTTTGTAGCCGAACCACTATAAATCTTGGTGTCTTGGTTTGATTGTTCCTTATCTTATCTCTTTATATTATTGTGATTGTTATTTACTATTAGTTTAGATATTTATTTGGTTGATTCATATTGTTGGTTGGTTTAAACATACTACTCGAATCTAAGTATTTTGAAAGCAAAGTTTTAAAACGAAAATAAACCAGTAAACTATTCAACCCCCCTCCCTTCTAGTTTCCACAATCACATAGTCACCGTTTTTGTGTAATTCGTCATGCTTTATGGAAATACTTACATATACATCAAAAGTGTGACAAACTAATAGGTAGAATTAGATAGCTAGCAAGGAGTAGTGCATCCTAGGTAAGTACAATTCGTTGTATAATTATTTCCTCACTAGATTAGATTAAAAGTAGAATTAGTTAAAAAAATCAGCCTTCAAAACTGAGATTTACTTACTTTTATAAAAATATAAAAATACAAAAATAATCTTCCTTCAACCCCTAGACCTTAGCTGAAGACCATTATCCAGCCTTCGCAATGCTTTCCCCGCGTCGATAGAATGGAATGAGACACCCTCGTGTCTTGCGTATACACACTTCCTACTGCTCGCGTGACCGAGAGTGTCACTGCCTAGGGAGTTGTAATAATGGGGTGTGTGTGTGAACCTCATGCAACAAGTTTTTGGCGCGTTTGCTGGGGAGAATAGCGTAGTTTTGATTCTATCTAACTTAGTCTACGTCACAGAATTTTATTTGGGTGTAAAAAATCACTCTTTCGTTTACCATCATGATGTACGAAAGACTACCCAACACACCCTTTCAAAACCCACCCTTTCAAAAGCTACCCTTTCTGTTCTAGAGATATACCTTGATGTTCCAACAACATCAAGATGAATCTCTCTACGATGCGTGGACTCGTTTCAAAAACTTAATTCAAAGAGTCCCTCATCATGAACTCGATTTATGGTTCCTTGCTAAATTCTTTTATGATCATATCAATAAATATACATGAACGGACCGTAACTATGCAGCAGGTGGGAACCTTATGGGATTAAGTGCTGAAAAAGCATGGGAAACCATTAAGGATTATGCCTAATGCGATAAACAGTGAAACTGCCCAACTAGCACTATTTCTGACCAAACAATAGCAAATTTGAAGGCTCAGTTAGTTGGGAATGAGGTGGTTAGAGTTAAGATACCTAAGTGCATGTCATGGTTAGCATATGATGAGCCTATAGGTGATCTAGATATGATGAAGGATGAGGTGGATAATCCAAGCCCACAAAGTACCTTGCAAGTCCTCCCATCATTTAAGGTATACTGTGAAATCCGTCAATTTTAATGTCAGTAACCGAAAGCAAATGTATGATAATTAACTCTTTTAATTATTTATGGAGTCACTTTTATGTGGTCATATTATTTTTAACATTTAATGCTTGTTTTACTAGGAACCCTAGTTATACGAAGGTGCCTTTTACCAAACGATCATAGTTAATTGTCCTAACGACCAACGATATTCTTAAATAACATTATAACAATGTCAAAACACATGGGAAAACATAATTTAACAAAATCACAAACTATCTCAAAATTTACGTTTTTACGACGTTATACGTATTTACCAAATATATGCAATTTATGCAATTTATCCTACACCTCTTAAATAACATTTACACTAACAAAATAAAAACAAAAAAATTCAAAAATAACTGCCCCTCACCTATTGGTTGCCATCCCACCACCCAGACACATCCATACAACTATCTTGCTTCTATCTTTTTACTTACACACATCAAATCCTACCTATTTCATTGCAAACCATTAGCCAAAACCACCTACCTCATTTTATACATGCAAAAACCATTTGGACATACATATTTCTCACTCTAAACTCAGCTCTCTCTCCCTTTTCTCACTCTAAAAACATTACAAACAAGGAAGAACAAAAACAATCAAGATTTTTCAAGGGTTTAAATCAAGAAAACAACATCATTTGATCCCTTTTGGTCATCCAAACCACTATCTACCTTCAAAAATCCTTTAATGTACACGATCAAGAAAGTAAATAAACTCAGACCATAAGTCATCTTGATACTTTCTGGAAGATTTATAGGTAAGAACTTAGGTGCAAGATAACTTGTGTCTATCTTGTACCAAAAGACTCTTAAAAATCAAGTTTTGATGCACTATCTTTTGAGTTTCATTTTGAGTAATGTTCATATAAGTAACCTACTGTAAACATGATTTATTTTGACACCCATGACTATATAAGAATAATTTATAAACTTGGTTTGGTCATTTCCAAGATTTGATAAAGGATTAATCTTGAAAAGTCTAGTTAGAAAACTCAAATCTTGTCATTTTGAGCACTTTCTTCAAACATGTGTTTTATGGATATTTTTAATAAAGAACCTACTAATATTTTTACATAAATATGGTTTTAATATATGTATAAAAGGATAATTGGAGTGGTCTTAGTCATTTTTGGGTTTTTTGGAAGATAAAAGTGCATGTGAAGGGCTCCTAATTCCAAGGCAGTTTACAGAAATTTTTTTATGTCAACTTGCAATGACCATAACTTGGTCATAAAATAAGATTTTGATATGATTGTTGATTCTAACATCAACTAGTTTGAAATATATTTCCAACCAATATAATATCACCTACTAGAAAGAAGGGAAAGTCAATCAAAACTCGTTTGTAAAACAAGTGTGCAAAATAGTAAGTTGTTCCAGATTTGTTAGAGTGCAAGGTTTTGAGTGTATCTCACTCAGAATTCCATGTTAAAAGCTAAAATTTTGGATCTAGTTAATTCAAGATATGATAAACATGTCACCAAAAACTTGGAGCCCAGATTCATTGTTAAGATCCTCTGGTCATCAAGGCGAGACAGACTATCCAAAAACTAAGTCTTTTTCTTTGCAAGACCATTTGAAAGGGGTCAACCAACTATCAAATAATTATAAAAACTTGTAGAGACTCCTAAGACCATATATTAATAAATATCATATGGGTAAAAGTTTTAAAGGTAATTAACTTGGTAAAATGCTACCCGAAATGATGCTAAAATTTGGGACAGATTTAGTAGTTTTAGTCTATATAATAAAGGAGCATTTTATGAAGTGACTTGACATATGAATTAACTAATTAAATTATATCACATCCGAGCATATCTTTTAGGATCTAATTAGGTATATTATTTACCTTAGGTCTCTGGTAGAAGGGTGCGCGTTCGTTTGGGTTGCCTACTTGTGTGATTTGCCGTGAAGTCATCGATTGTTCTAACTTTTGAGGTGAGTTTCTCACATCCCCTTTTTTACATGTTTTAAATGTTTTGGGGTGGAAAGCATGATTTTTCATATTCCTATAATCTTACTTTTAAGTATTTAAACTTTTAAGCATATTTGAACTTGAACTTGTTTTGAACGTATGAAACTTGATTTGAACTTGTTAAACTTTGGAAACATGTTTAACTTTGAACTTTAAACTTGATATGTATGTTGTTTGATGCTTGGAACCCGCCACTACTTTTAACTCACTTTCTCCATCAATGGGATTGAGACGTTAGTACTTATGGATAACGCTATTCGGAGATTAGCCCCTCCTCACTCCTCACATAAGGGTGCATAGTACTAAGTGTTTGTGCCACACTATACAACTAGAACTCGATTGGATGTTTAGAACGATTAGGCTGAATACATTTAGTAGTGCCTCGCATGAATACTATAGCATACATGTATGTTGATTTGATACTTGACTTGTTTTTGGTAACTTGCCATTGAGTTGGCAAACTATTATCGAACATCAACTCTTTTCTAAAACTATATTTTGTGTATAATTGATGACATCAAATAATGTCTATTTATAACATCATTTATCCCACATAATTAACCCATTATGTATTATTATTGAAAAGAATTGTTACTTAATCATTCATTGCGTTAATCCCTAAGATAGATTATAACCAGTAAATAAGGATGCTTTATGCGGATGCTTTAATTATGACAAAATTAATGTGTCTAGGTCTTAGGATGAAGTCCTGCCTAAGTCTAAGAATGATATGCCTCTTCGAGATAAGTAATCGTTGCACTGAATAAACAAACCAACCTTCTAATCAGATTAATGATGGCTAGTACAGTTTTCTATTATAAGGCTTGACCGCTAAATCTTATGTTAATTTGCTTGCACGGGTTAAAGCGTCTTGAATTGATTTTAGTCACCACCAAACCCATGCTAGTTTCTCAGGCTGAAACCCCCCTTTTACCTATTAGAATTAGGATTAGAACTAACATAGGATTAGCATAGGTTTGACTTAGATTAGAATTAACTTAGATTAGATAACCAAAATATTAATAAATTGAGAGATTTAACCTCGCTTCAAGTGTTCGACACCCTACTTACCACAAATCTACCATCGACCGGGTACAATGCCCGTTAAAGTGTTTTTTTGGTAAGCCGGCAAAATATAAATTTAAAACTTGAATCATAAAAATATACACCACACAACGACACATCAAGTTTTTGGCTTCGTTGTCGGGGAGTGAAATTTAATCTTGATTTTTTTTGTATATTTTGTTTTTTAGATTAGATCTAACCATTAGGAGTAGTGAAAATTATATTAGTGTATATTTTTGTATATTCTGTATATTTTTGTATATTTGTTAGTTTAATTGTTTGCTTGTACAATTGTATGTTTAATTTAATTATTTTTCTAATACACTGTTCTCGTCGATAACTCGATACGGCGTATCCACTTCCATTAGATACGGGGTATCCAACTTTCTATCTAATACAACATATTCATTCAACTGATTAATACGGCGTATTCACTTATATTGAATACGGCGTATCGATCATCTGAAACAAAATCAGATTCTTAGTTTTCATATTTGATTTTCATCCTTAATTTTTAATCCTTCTTCAAAACAAATCCTGCTGATAATTTACCTGTGTTATAGGACATACTTATCAGAGCTAGTCGATTGAAGAAGTGATGGCAGACAAGGGAAATAAGTCAAGTATGGAAACAATTGCGCCTAATGACTAAGCATATTACTATTCTGGGATTACAAGTATTATAGTTAACGAGAAAATGCTTATGAGCTGAAAGGAAAATTCTTAGATGATTTGCACAACAATGCTTTTAGTGGAACAAATGGGAAAGACGCAGTTGAACATATTGAATACTACCTAAAAATTATTGACCCAATTAAATTACCCAATGTAGATCATGATTAACTGAGAATTGTTGTTTCCCAATCTCATTGGCTGGAGGTTCACAGAGATGGTTTAATAGATCCAAAGAATCAATCACTTGTTGGGTCGACTTAACTGCTAATTTTTTTGGAAAATACTACCCGCCTTCTCGCATCGAGGGAAATAACACTCATATAATAAAATGGGACCCAACCAATCTAAGATTCGAAGGTTGGTTGGCTACAAAGTTTGTAAACTATAAAACGGTGGATATATTCACCAAAGGAGCTTTGTATGATTACTAGAAAATGGGTGGTGATGAAATTGAGGTATCTAATGATGAATCTTCTGATTTTAAAGAGTACTAGAGTGACAAGGAGGAAGAAACTGCCAAAATCTTTAAAATAGAAACTGTTGTTTTTGACTACGAGACACCTCTCTGCTTGGCATTCAATGAATTAAATTACCTTCTCAAAGTTGATCCGAACTTACTTACAAAGGATATTATGGGTTTTAAAACCTATGAAGATTACAAAGACGATTAGATCTACGAATGGAATGAAAATGTACCATGGGTATATGACAAGCCATAGCTTGATAATGGGATATGGAAGGAACCAAAACCAGTCAAACATACTTGCAAGCCTTTCAACTATAAAACTAGGTGTTCAGAATGGCCAACCTGTAGTTAGAGAGAGGATGGTTATTGTAATGGATGAAGTTTACTCTGTGCTTACGTTATTGGAAACTCACTCCATTACTAAGACCTTGAATGTTATGAAGCTCTGGAAGATAGCAAACTAAAAGATGAAGCTTTACAAAATAAAGCTATCATGAAGGGCTTGATCAGTGATGATGAATCAAGCAATGATTGTTGGAAAAGATAGATGAGCCATGAGATTTACTACCACGATTATGATGAACGAGAATATGAAAACAAAACTCATGAAGAAGGACATAAGTTATGTGGTATCGAAACTCGTGAGCTGACGGTTTGCCAAATAAAAAGATACAAGATGATTAAATATTCGTTCAATGATGAAGAAGAATATGTTGTAGTAAAAGAAGATGAATACAACGATCTTACAATCACAAGTGAAGAGGCGTGCCGAGCTTACCAAGAAATCTTTCAGATAATGGACGAAGGATGGATGGTTACGCACATCGAAGGAGAAGTTGAAGAAAATTCTAACTTAAAGACTTCGCTATAAACAAAAGTGCTCCCCAGAGACAACCCGAAATGTTATTTAATTTTATCAAGTCTGTCTTCCCAAAAATCAATACGGCGTATCCGCTCTATGCCATACGGCGTATTGAGTGTTTGGATGTTATCAGTCTTTACTTTTTATGCATTTTAAAAACATTATTGCTAGTTTAGGCAATACGACGTATTCATGCACATGATACGACGTATTCTCCAAACTGACTCGTATTTAGTTTGTTTAGTTTAGTTTAAACTAACCATAGGTACCAAGAGTAGGAATGCACATTTTTCCTATTATTTATGTAGGACCTTGGAAACAAAGAAATTGACAAACTTGGTGAATTATTAATCATATGGAGTCCTATGTGTGATTGTAGACATGCTGACATTCAGACGCATCTACAACACAAAATCTTGCTCAATAAATCTACATGGAGAATCTACCGAGTAAATATCAGGGGAGTTTCTCATTCTAATTCTTTTTAATTTCAGTATTTAATGTTTTATCCATACAACGAGGACGTTGTATAATTCAAGTTGGGAGATGGGAATTAGAATGTTTACTTGTCCTATTTTTCACACTAAAATGCTTAAATTATGCACAAATTTAAAAAATTTTCAAGCATACTTTTGTGAAATTACTTGTTACATAACCCGCACACAATAACCCTTGTTATATATTATAAGGATTTAACCTTATCCGTTTCCAAATGTTTACCCAAATTCCACAAAAAATGAGTGTGCCAGTGATGTAGTAGACTTTAGAACTTGGCTTGGTATATCTATTCGATACCGAAGTAATGAGTACTATGGATTTAGATGGAGTAACTTGTTTAAATTGGTAAATTTTAGGGTTACACCCAAATTGCCTTTAAATGTTGCTTATTAAAGAACTACACTGATTAGTTAACCCCCGTTTAAACCATTTGTTTACTCTCATTTTAAGAGTAAGATACCCTTAGAACAACCCGTAGAGCCAATCCTTTAGGTAATACACCAATTATTTGTTTCGTTACACCTTTACACCTTAGCCTACCCTGTTAGATTAAGTTTATTTTACAGTTGCTTGTTGTTTAAAGTGTAAAGTTTGTATTTCCCGAGTCTTGTGTCAATTTTGGTACGGTTGGAAGAAATTTGCACATCGCAAATGGGAATATATATTATAGTCAAAACTCATGTATTTTTACTACCATCACAATTAATGGTACATCCGAAGAATGAAGGAATTATCAAAGGAATTATCCAGAATTATTATGATCGTGAACATGGTGAAATTACACCGAGTTTCGTAGTATAGTGTTAGCGCAAAAAAAATCAAAAAAATTAGAAAAATCACAATAAAAAAGAGAAGGAAAGTTTGAAGATAATCGTTTCATAACTACCGAAGGAATTACACGAAGGATCAATTATTCATTGATACAAATTGACGATGTAGAGTATTGTATAAAGTGGAAGATATCGCCACTTGCCTTGTAAAGTATGTAAAGTATGTAAATTATGTAAAGTATGTAAAGTATGGGATGATTTGGAAGTTGACCATTACAGGAACGCCAACCTAGGTTGTTGTTTTTGATCTATGATCAAGACGTTGTAAATAGTTGTGTCTTTATCATGGTAACGGTTAGGAAAACGTATTAACTAACAACTGACCCGTATTTAGATACTTTTTTACAGGTTTCTCAATACAGCGTATTCTAGTTCATGGATATGGCGTATTGGTCTCCTGTACAATTTTGATTAGTCTAGTTTAAATTAACCGTAGGTACCAAGATAGGAATCCACATGTTTTTCCTATGTTTTAAACAGGACCTCGTGAAAGAAATATCGACAAATATTGGTGGAGAATTTACAAATCTAGAGATCTTGAAGTGTTGGAGTCTTGAAACTTCAAGGCGGTTGTTCAACACACAATATTGCTCAATAAACTCAACATGGAGAATCTCCCGAGCAAATATCAGGGAGTTTCTTATCTAGATTCTTTATAAATCCATTATTTAATGTTTTTATCTATACAACAGGACGTTGTATACATTCAAATGGGGGAGACTGGAATTAGAATTGTATACTTTCCTATTTTCACCCTAAAATGCTTAATTATGCTCAATTTAAAATATTTTCAGCATACTTTAGTGAAATTACTTGATACATAAACCCCACACAAGAATCCTTGTTAGATATGTGAGATTTACCCTTATCTTATCCGTTTCCAAAAATGTTACCTAAATTTACAAAAATGAGTGTGGCCGGTGATTGTATTAGACTTTTAAGAACTTGAGGCTTGGTAATATCACTCGAGACCAGCAGTTAAGTACCTATTGGAATTAGAGGAGTAAACCTTGTTTTAAATTGGTAAATTTTAGGATTATACCCAAATCGCCTTTACATGTTGCTTATTAACTAACTACACTGGTTAGTTAACCCCCGTATAAACCATTTGTTTACTCTCACTTTAAGAGTAAGATACCCCTAGAACAAACCGTAGAGCCAATCCTTTAGGAACTACACCAATTATTTGTTTCGTTACACCTTTACACCTTATCCTACCCTGTTAGATTAAGTTTATTTTACAGTTGCTAGTTGCTTAAAGTGTAAAGTTTGTATTTCCCGAGTCTTGTGTCTACTTTGGTACGGTTGGAAGAAATTTTCACATTGCAAATGGGAATGTATATTATAGTCAAAACTCATGTATTTTTACTACCATCGCAATTAATGGTATGTCCGAAGAATGAAGGAATTATCCGGAATTATTATGATCAAAGTTTGAAGATAATCGTTTCGCAACTACCGGAGGAATTACATGAAGGATCAATTATTCGTTGATACAAATCAACGATGTAGAGTATTGTATAAAGTAGAAGATATCGCCACTTGCCTTGTAAAGTATGTAAAGTATGGGATGTTTGGGAAGTTGACCATTACGGGAACACCAACTTAGGTTGTTGTTTTTGATCTATGATCAAGACGTTGTAAATAGTTATGTCTTTGTCATGGTAACGGTTAGGAAAAAGTGTCTAGCAACTTGTATTTTAGACTTAATCTATTTGTTTCATAATTTTTATTTAACAATGATTTATTTCCTTTTCCTAATATTAACCATGGGTTTTACGCGAATAAGGATGTGATCGAGCGTACATGTCTATTCCATAGTTACGGCCATGTATGCATGTCTCAGCTGCCTTGTTGGTTTATTACTATTGGTGAAAGTTAGAAGATCTATACCCTATCTTACTCTACTATTCCTATTCTTTAGCCTATTCGATGTGGGAGTGAGCAGTCACATGTGTCTATCCCGTCGTTACGGGTATGTATGTGTGGTCTTTGTCGCCCTCCTGGAATATTGGTATCGATAAAGATTAGTTGGAGTAATCAACCCTAAGCCTTCTCATACAAACCCATTGATGACATCAAATAACGTCACTTTATTGTATCATTTATCCCATCTGTTTGCCCACTTTTATATAATTATTGCATAATTTGGTACTTAATTGCTTAAAAGTTGATAAATGCAGTAATTCAGGAGTGTTTTATGAAGACAAGCTAAAAGGCGCATAAATTGGAGCTAAAACAAAGATATTTGAAGATTGTTGATTTTTGACCAATACACCGTATCCAACAAAAGAGATACGGCATATCAGTGCCAAGACTTCACAAGAAAATGCGTTTGACCAATTCCCAATACGGTGTATCTCTCGCGTCTACATACGCCGTATCCATAAAGATAACTATTCTAAGATACAGTAAATCAAGTAAATTATGAATGATATCACTAATTTATTATGAACGCACAACGCACTCCAAGGAATCCAGCCTAATACGCCGTATCGACCTTGCCAGATATGGCGTATCGTGTCTTTTTCAGACCCTATAAATAGAAGACTCAAAAATGAGTTTTCAGTGTGCAATATCATATTCTCTATACCATACTCATTAAAGATGAACTTTAGAATAGAAGATCAGCCACAAAGGTCAAGCATAGATCACGAATCTATAGAAGACATCGTGTAATTTTTACTCTCTTAATCGTTCGATTTTTATTGTTTGATTACGCTAGTATAATTACAATGGTTGTGGGCTAATACCCTTGGGTATTAGCCATCTTAATGAAAGTTTAATGTTTGGTTTGTTTTAAAATTGATTTCTTAATTAATCCATCTAAGGAGCTGAAGCCAAGAAATTTCACACTTCCTTGCACTATTGGTAATTTTAACTTCTATGGTATAGCTGATTTAGGTGCTAGTGTAAATGTTATGCCTAGGAACACATTTGAGTACTTATCTCCATATCGTTTTTAAATTACTAGACCAATAGATTCACAATACGTTATGTCTTTGTCTTGAAATTATGAGCTTAGTTTGGACCGGTAGGTAAACCCGTTTATTGTTATCAGCAATCATTGCTCTTAATTTAACTATAAAGAATTTAAATAGTGGATCTACCATTAAATAAAACACCGTCAAACAATAAGTGGAGTAAAGCCCGTGGGCTAGGGGTTTTAACAGGTATCCACCACTGCTTTGATTCCCCTTAAGATAGATATAATTAAACTAAAGGATCTTATGCGGACTGTTAATTGTGACATGATTAATTGTGTCTATTCTTAGATGATGACCCGCCCTAAGTCTTAAGAACTGATAATGCCGCTGCGAAAAAAAAAAAGATAAGTAAGTCATAGCACAAACAACAAACAAACCATCACTGACGGATTAATATGGCTAATACAGTTTTCTAATCATTTGGCTTGTACCGCTTTCTAATCCTCTGAATTCTTCTATTGGTGTTTATTTCTGTATTGGATTGATATTTGTTTCCACCAAACCTGTGCCAGTCTCTCAAGCTGAAAACCCCCATATCATTAGACAACGTATATAGCATAGGTTTAACCAGTAAACAGACTAATTAAAATACTAATAGAATAAAGGATTAATGTTCCACTCTTAGTGTTTGACACCCTACTTACCGCGAACTCCATCTTGATCGGGTACACTGCTCGTTAAAGTGTTGTTTTAGGTTTGTCGGCTAAATATAAATTTAAAACTTGATAATCAAATAATTGACCCAACACGACAGCACATTAAGTTTTTGGCGCCGTTACCGGGGAGTGAATTAATTAAACCTTATTCTTATTAGTATTTCTAACTATTAATTAGTTTAGTTTAGTGTAATCTAATTATTTAAATTCTGTTTGTATTTATTCGCATTGTGTGTTTAAATTGTTTGTTTAAATTCCTGTATTTAATCGTTTTCTGTTCTGACTGATCACCTGATACGTCGTATCCACCAGTTGGATACGACGTATCAAACCTTCTGTTCAGGATAGCGTATTGAGTTTTACAGTCTTAACGGTGTATCTGTTTTCTAACAATACAGCGTATTCTGTAAACTCTATATGGCGTACTGGCATTCAACAGACCTATACGGCTTATTCACATCAATTGAATATGGCGTATCTGTCATCTGATACGGTAACAGACCAAAACTCTATCTATTTTGATTTCACATTTAATTTCTCTCATCAGGACATATCCTACTGATTTATTGTCATTTGTTTCAGGTAGTGCATGACAATAAGTTTGACAAAGGAACTACTCTCACCTTTTGAAACCCGAAACAAAAATTTCACACTCAAAAAAGAGGCTTTACGATACACAAGTCTAATAGAATGAATACGCCATGAGTTCGATCACAAGTTTTTAAACAGCAAAGACAATCAGAGGAAAATGTAAGAGAAACAATGACGGAAACAACGAGCAGTACATGAGCCAAAAACCGAGAGATTACGGGCCGGGGCGGTTACTAGGCCCACGATCACCAAGACACCCACTTTGAATTAAGGGCAATTTTCTCAAAAGAACTCGTGCAATACTTTCAATGGCACAGACAAAAACTAAGATGCAAACTAGCATATCGAGAAGGTTCTCGAGATTGTTGACTTACTTCACATCCTAAAAGTAACTCAAGATCAAATCATGCTTCAAGCCTTTCATGTATCCCTCACTGGAGCCGTAAGCAGATGGCTAAGGAACCAGCCATCAGGATTAATAACAACCTGGGAGGTTCTTAAAACTAAGTTTCTAAACAAATATTGTCCCACCTGGCCCGTACCGGCAAAATAAGAGGAGAAATCACAACATTTCCACAAGAACCCGATGAAAGCCTTTTTCCGTGCATGAAAGATTTAAAGAGTTGCTTAATTAAGTGTCCTCAAACATTATTTTAAACCGACATGCAAGGAATCAGCTTGTTTTACAATGGCTTCGATGTCCAACTCGACAAAATCCTAACCAAAGGGTTGCCATACCTTCCAAAACTTAACTACTGCTTGCTGAGCTAAAATAGCCATTCAAGAAATGGCTGAATATTCTCAGAAATGGCACAATGGAACGTCTTCAAGGACCAGAAGTACTGAAACTTCTAACCGGGCTAGCTGGCTGCTATCCAAGCCAACTCAACAATCTCCACACTCCTCGGGCGAGAAATAAAGAATCTATCCTAGACATGAGTAGTGTAACACAGTGGTGTCAGGCGATCTGGGTACGACTATCGAGTCTGAGTCATGATAAATACTCACCCACGAGTATCTTGCAACACGTCGGCACGTCGTTGGGGTGTGCGGGTTTCATTGTGCGTTTAATGCTACTATACTAAGGATTTCCACAAAATGAAAAAGGAAACAACTTTAGAAGAAGCTTATTACACACATTTGGTGCACCTTATCTACCGGAGACAATATAAGCATAGGACTGGATTCTACCAACGAAAATAAAGAAACTATTCGTATCCTGATCGAAGCCAAGCCTGGAAGAATCACGACCAAATTTATGGCAGAATCAGCACAAAGGCATGAATAAAACTCAAACATAATTCAAAAAGGAGATCCAAGCTTTCTACCAATGCACACTAAGAAATCAAGGAGCCTCAATAAGAACTTTAGGATAATTAAACAATAGGACTTAAGCCCAGAACCCCATCTTAGAAAATTACCCCCCCCCAAAAAAAAATATTCGGAAAAAAAAAAACAGATGACAAGGTCTTACAAAAGAGGGTTTGGAAGCCCGCCCAGCTCTACAGAGACAAACCCTCGAGACCAAGTTAAATCGATTTCAACTACTAAAGCTGATTTTTCTGAGATACGCCATATCGGATGTGGTCCATACGCCGTATCAGGCACACAATACAGGATCTTATTTTCAGAAACAGTCCCTTTCCCAGGACGACTACAAAACTTTGGTTGTGATGATTAGAGAGAGGCACGAGATGTGAGGATTCTGGATGCTTATGATCACACCTTGCCTCAGAAAGAAAAAGACCCATGGAGCTTTACCTTACCTTGTTTTATTCATAATATCTGTTTTGATAAAGCCCTTGTTGACCTAGGAGCTAGTGTAGGTGTTATGCCATTTTCTACCTACACCAATCTTGGTCTAGGAATTTTATCTCACACCGAGTTAAACATAGAACTAGCTGACCGAACCATAAAACAACCAAGGGGTATTGCTGAAAATGTGCTAGTAAGGATAGGCAAATTCATTTTCCCTATAGACTTTATCATCTTATACATACCCGAGGATGACGATGTTCCTTTAATCCTCGGACGACCATTCTTGTCAACTGCCAATTCCAAGATTGAGGTCTTCAAAAGGAAGATTACTTTAAGGGTCGGTGAGGAAAAACTTGTTTTTAAAAGTGTTAAGCCCGCCATTAGCATAATTAAAGGGTCTTTGTGATAAAAAGTCTTGATTCGAAAACAAAGCTTATTGGAGAGGGTGATGAATCATTCGACCCAACTTACGGTAACTATATAGAATTAAATGATTTGGATACACCTTTGGAAACTAAAAATGGATCAAGATGTTGATTTTGAGCCAACTTTTGTTAAAACCGACTCTTATAAGATGAAATTTTCTTGTGTAATGGGGTATAAATATGTTATCGCTGACCTCCTCCCTTCCCTGTCCATTAACTTAATGTCTAAAAGCTTTTATTATTCAATAACTAAGGGTAAGGATGAAGGGAAGAGTCATGCCGGAACTTTGATCGATATACCTGTTTTCATTGGAAGTTTTTCTCCCCCCCCCCACACCTCTTTATTATTTGTTTTTTTTATATTTTTCAGGTTTTACCATCATTGACGATGATGATATGACAAAAGATGTTGCGCTCGGCATGAAATTTTGCAAGAAATACGCATCATGCCAAATGATTATGAAGAAATTCGCTCTCGGGGATAAGTACGAGCGAATTATGGAGGTTGAATAAGACGAATGAAAGGAAAAAGGTCAAAATTAAAGACCAGTTGAAACAAAAGTGCTTCCTAGGAGACAACCCGATCATTTTTATTGTTTTCCGCATTTTAATTGTTTGTTGCACGAGTCTGTCTTCCCAGACACTCTATACGGCCTATCGAACCCCTCTGGATACGGCGTATAGACGTGTCTGGACGTTATCAGTTTTTAAAACTTAATATTTAATTTTCAGTAATTTAATTGTTTTTACAGAAACCATACGTCGTATCTTAAGGTTGGGATCGGCGTAATTAGATCCCGTAAAGTGTGTGTTTTAATTGTTTTCTTGTACCATTATAGCGAGATAGAATTTGCACTCGTCTTCTAATCTTTTATGTAGGACCTTGCTGAAACTATGATATGGTATATTCTGAAAAAGACATGTGTTGAACTTATCTAGGCATTCTGAAGCCCTAGTCAAACACATCTATTTTGCTCAGAACTCATCTTGGAGAATTAGCACGAGCAAAACATCAGGAGTTTTCCATTCAATTCTATTTCCCTTTTAATTATTTAATGTTTTAATCGGTATACAACGAGACGTTTAAAACTTAAGTGGGGAGATAGGAGAATTAGAACTACTTGTCTTCTTTTTTACAAAATAACATGCAAAGTGCTTAAAAATGGCCAAAATAAAAAAAATAGCATAACTTTTGTAAAGAATCACTAGTTACATTACCTAGCGCACTATAACCCTTGATACTTATTGTGAGAATTAAGCCTATTTTGTTTCCAACTGACCAAACTACTCTTCTTTCACTTCATCTGAAAATGATACTCGAAAACGTCAACAAAAATGTTGGTGAGCTCGTAGGTTTGACCTTAAACCCAAAATCTGTGCCAATATCTTAAAATAGTAGACAATAGTGCTATATGACAGTGAATATATACGCAAACAACCTTAGCATCACAACTAATCAATAACCATATGTCACTTACGCACCTAAAAGGCCTACTAGCTGGAGCACTAAAATTAGGGTAGGACCACACACAAACTAGGGTAGGCGTACCCATCTGCTCTAATAATCACACAAATACTAGGCGTACCTATCCGATCGAATAATCTCACAAACACAGGGTAGGCGACCCGTCCGATCCAAACAATCATGAATCACATAATATTCACATAGCAGTCATAAGCACATAACTTGTCCTAAAAACAAAACCACATTTCGCATAGTTCAATTCAAAACATTTCAAAACACATTTGAGTATCATTTCCCCCCAACAAAAAAACAGTATAAAGTGGGGCTATGAGAACTCACCTCAAGCAAGTCTTTAACAACCAAATCTCAATCACACAAGAAAATGCAACGACGCCCGCACATGATCTAGTCCAGTTAATGTCCTAATTTAATCATCCAATTCCAAAACAATCTTCACGTTTGATGCATAGAGTTTAGACGCGTTGTACAATTACCCAAAACAATTTAGTGGTGTGATGGTTGACGACATATCCCAACAATTGTCTTAATCCCATTACTCGATAATACATACTTATACTATTTAGAGAAAATAGATAAGTAATATAAATAAATATTTATAATTAATAATTATAACTATATCTCGACAAGTCCATCCGGTAACCTTAGTCACTTCAAAATAAATCATAATACAGTTGAATATAAAACGTTTACTCATAATAAACACATTAGAGAAGTTTCGAGAAAAATTATAATTTTTGACTTTTAATGAATTTATTAAATAAATAAAATAATTAAATACTATTTTATTATTTAAAATCAAAAATCATGTTTTTAGGAAAATTTCTGTTGATCTCAATCTGAATAGATCTTTCTAGCATGTTAATGGTGGTAGCCAATCTAGATAGATCCAAACTAACTATAAGAGAAATAATGACTATGAACAATTTAAGTTATGCAGAAACTAACTTATACTGCTAAGAAGAACAACAAATAAAACAGAACTTTGATTACTATTAATCTGATAGGTTATAGAATACTAACTATGAATATTTGTGAAACTTGTATATCTAACTAGTGCTATAGGGTTCCTTTTATACACCAAGGAAACCCTAATGAGCTTACAAAAGCCGTTAAGTGATCATGCATATCTATTTCTAATATATCTCATGCATATCACTTAAGTAGTACTAACATTCTATACTAACAGTACTAATATAAAGCTAGCAGTACTAAGTGACTATCTTTTAGTACTGGCAGTACTAACTATAACCAGCAGTACTGATACTACAATTGGCAATACTAATGACTTAGTTTATATTCTTCAATCTTCAATAGCAGCACTAAGTCCTTCCAGCAGTATAAACTTGTAGAAGCCCTTTAATTCCTAACAATATAAATTTAAAACTTGAATCATAAAATACACACCACACAACGAAACAAAAAGTTTTTGGCGCCGCTGCCGAGGAGTGAAAATTAATCTTGATTTTTTACTTGATATTTTGGTTTTTAACATTAGATTAGATCTAACCCTTAGGAGTAGTTTAATTTAAATTAGTGTATATTATGTATATTTGTGTATAATTGCTTGTATACTTGTTAGATTAGTTGTTTGTGAATATTTAATTATTTGCTTAAATACACTATTCTGGTCGATAACCAAATACGACGTATCCTCTTCCATCGGATACGGCGTATCTGACCTTCTGTCCAATACAGCGTATTCATTCAACAGATTAATACGGCGTATTCACTTCCATTGAATACAGCGTATCGGTTATGTGATATAAATACATGAAGCTTTAATTCTTGATTTCCGAACTTAATCTTTAATCCTTCTTTAGAACAAATCCTGCTGATATTTTTACCTGTGTCACAGATCATATTTATCAGAGCTAGTCGATTAAAGAAGGAACTACAAGAAATCATGGCTAAATCTATTTATGAAGGAATGGAAAAAGCTCCGAATGAAACGATTATTTCCATCACCAGTAACGAAATTACCATTGAACTCAGCAAGGAAGTTTTGGTAAAGTTACAAGAGAATACATATCATGGAACACTTAATGAAGATGTGGTAGAGCACATTGCTAAGGTACTTGAAATGGTTGATTTAATCTACGCTCCTGGTATGGATTCCCACCAACTACGAATGAAAGTCTTTCCTCTCTCACTGGCTGGTGATGCTATTAAATGGTGGATGAATGAGGGAGATGGAAAAATCACTACTTGGGAAGAGCTTGTAGAGAAATTCTTCTGTAGATTCTATCCCGAATCGTACGATGGAGAAGATGAAATGTTAAACGAAGGAGAAGACTGGGGGATTGATTCGCTTGAATTCTTATCAAACATGAACATGTCATTCAAGAAGCATAAGAAAATTGATGGAAGGACTAAAAAAGTGTTGTTTCACTCATGGATGAATAGGAATTGGAATAAAAGATATGTGAATAACAGTATTTCGAACAATGATAAATCTAAATATGAAAACCCTCCTAACACTGGTACCGATTTGTTCTTCAAAGCCTATGACGTACGCGATATCGAAGAAGAAATTAGACAAGAACAAATGAAGCGTAAAAACAACGATTGTGATAACAAGCAGCCTAGCAAAAAGGTTTGTAAAACCGAAAAGTTTGAGGCCATAAAATATTCGTTGGGACCTGACGAAGAATATATTGCTGTAAAAAGATGAGAACACAATACTTGGGAAAGAGACGAAGATTGCATATCTAAGATCTACCAAGAAATTTTTCAAAAGAAGGACGACGGGTGGAAGGTTACGCATACGGAATAGAAAAGAAGCTGAAGACAAGTCTAACTTAAAGACTTTTCTGTAAACAAAAGTGCTTCCCGGGAGACAACCCGGAATGTTATTTAATTTTGTTATCGAATCTGTCTTCCCAGACATCGATACGGCGTATCCGCTCCATACCATACGACATATTGATTGTCTGGACGTTATCAGTCTTTACTTTTATGCACTTTAAAAACATTATTGTTAGTTCTGTCAATACGGCATATTCATTAACATGATACGGCGTATCCACAGACTAACCCGTATTTAAGTTTTTGTTTAGTTTAGTTTAAATTAACCGTATATACCAAGATAGGAATGCATAGTTTCTTATATTTTATACAGGACCTCGTGGAAAGAAAAATTGACGAATGTTGGTGGAGAATCTATAAAATCTAGAGATACTGAAGTGTTGGAGTCTTGAAACTTCAAGACGGCTGTTTAACGTAAATTTTTGCTCAATAAAGTTACATGGAGAATCACTACCGAGCAAATATCAGGGGGGTTTCTCATTCTAATTCTTTTTAATTTCCATATTTTATGTTTTATTCATACAACGAGGGCGTTGTATATTTCAAGTGGGGAGATAGAATTAGAATGTTTACTTGTCCTAATTTTTCACACAAAAACTCTAAAATGCTTAAAATATGCTCAAATTTAAAAAAAATTCAAGCATACTTTTGTGAAAATTACACGTTACATAACCCGCACGCAATAACCCTTGATAGATATTGTGAGGATTTAGCCTATCCGTTTCTAAATTTTTACCCAAATTCCATAAAACATGAGTGTGCCGGTGATGCAATAGACTTTAGAACTTGGCTTGGTATATCACTTGAGACCACAGTGATGAGTATTATGGATTTAATTGGAGTAACTTGTTTAAATTGGTAAATTTTTAGGATTACACCCAAAAAGCCTATCCATGTTGTTTATTAACTAACTACACCGGTTAGTTAACCTTCCGTTTAAACCCTTTTCCACTATCGAAGGAATTACCCGTAGAGCCAATCCTTTAGGAATTACACCAACTAAATTTGTTTCGTTACACCTTTACACCTTAACCTACCCTGTTAGATTAAGTTTAATTTACGGTTTCTAGTTGCTTAAAGTGTAGAGTATGTATTTCCCGAGTCTTGTGTCATTTTCTATCTTTGGTGCGGTTGAAAATTTCCACATTGCAAATGGGAATGTATAAAGTAGTCGTAGCTCACGTATTTTTGCTACCATTACAATTATTGGTACGCCCGAAGAATGAAGAACTATCGAAGAAATTATCCTGAGTTATTATGATTGTGAAGATGGTGAAATTACTTCGAGTTTCGTAGTTAGTGTTGAAAAAAAATTAAAAAAAGAGAAAAATTGAAACAAAAAAAGAGAAGGAAAGTTTGAAGATAATCGTTTCGCAAGAGCATTACCGAAGGAATTACAAAAAGGATTGATTATTCGTTGACGCGTTCAGAAGAATCAACGATGTAGAGTATTGTATAAAGTGGAGGATATCGCCACTTGCCTTGTAGAGTATGTAAAGTATTAAGATGATTGGGAAGTTGACCGTAATGGGAACGCCAGCTTAGGTTGTTGTTTTTGATCTATGATCAAGACGTCTGTAAATAGTTACGTCTTTGTCATGGTAACGGTCGGGAAAAGTGTCTAGCAACCTATATCTTAGTCTTAATCTATTTGTTTTGTACTTTTTATTTAACAACAATTTACTTCCCTTTCCTAATAATTAGCCATTGGTCTATGACTTTTGGTGAAAGTTAGAAGATCCCTACCCTATATCATTCTTCATCCTAACCGTTGGTTAAATTCGAATGAGGATGTGATCGAACACGCATGTCTATTCCGTCGTTACGGCCATGTATGTGTGCTTCAGCTGCCTTGTTGGGGTGGTACTTCTGGTGAAAGATTGTAGAATGATCAACCCTAAACCTTATCATCTAAACCCATATTTACCTTTATAAACTTGTTACTCCTTGGCTTTAGTGGTGGAGATGTGTATCCTTGCCAAGCTTATGATAGAATACTCGTCACGACTGAGCAATTGAGCGAATTAGTTACATGTTACCACATAGATTAGTTGAGTGATTTGAGTGTTTTCATCTTCCTATTTCGTGAGGTGTTTGGTTGTGTACTTGTAATAGATCGAATGAATGCTTTAACGGAAAATATCCTTAGGGATACATTTTTGTAAAATTTCTAAAGACTACTTGAGGACAAGTAGGATTCAAGTGGCGGATATTTGATGACATCAAATACATTTTATAGCATCATCTATCCCATGTAATTAACCCATATTATATAATTATTCCAAAGAATTATTACTTAATCGTTTATATTTGAGAATTGTAGTAATTAAGGAGTACTTGGTGAAAGTTAACAAAAGGCGCGCATTCTGGAGCTTAAACGAATATATTTTGAAGATTACTATTTTGAAGACCAATACGCCGTATCCATCAAGAAGATACGGTGTATCCGTGCCTGAACTCGCCAAAGACCACGAAGGAAACAAGCTAATACGTCGTATTATAACACCCCCATCTTTGACATATAGCAGCGGAAGCTAATCTGGGGTATTATTTCATAGTACAACAGTCATAATCATAGAAAGCGACTCGAAAGAGACGTTTCTAAAAGATAAGTTATCATTCATTATTTCATCAGAGTTTTTACAAACAAAGGTCCCAAAATCTACATGAAAACATAAAGTTTAAATGATAACAGTTTAGCCATCTTCAAGTCCGTGCCACTCCATGCCATAAGATGTTCAGTTACCTAAGATAAACATGCTAAAAATTCAACACAAAGGTTGAGTGAAATTCATAGGTTTATAATAAATAGAGTGAATACAAGTTATCATAAGAGTGGGTTACGTTGTTATACACCCATAAGTGTAATAGTTGCAATGAGTACAATTATTATGGAAAACAGTATTATTGCGTCTAAGCTCATGGCACTCAAACTGACTAGTGTATATATCAATAATGATATATATAAAGATAATGACCCCCGTGTAGGTAATTGCCATATACCTATGAGTTTCAAATATAGTGCGTTTGGTTACCTATCCGGCTAACACAAACGGGATTCGTCAATCCCAATAGGCCTATTCACAATATTCACGTTCACTTGCAAGTGATTAATGGTCCATGATGGTGGGGGTCTTTTGGCATAAAGAGGCTTAGACAACAGATGCAATAATATAATCATGATAACATAACATTTAAAAATACATGTATACATGGTTATAGCAATGTATCCCCCCTCACAGGTTTAAGAAAATAGAAGATTTAAAAGTGAGGCTATGAACTCACCTTAACAGGGGAAATCTGATTGATGACAAAAGTATATCAAGTGAAAGTAACGGCTTCGTCACGCAACCTGGGGTGATATGTCAAGTCTTAGTGTGATAGTTTATGTTTCAAAACTTCATAAAGTTTAACGTATATTCTTTATTTATTAAATTATGGAAATATTGTATAGCTGTTCAGGCTATCATAATCCAGAGGCCATGTAGTATCGTTTGAGGAGCCATGGCACTTTAAATCGTAAACCCAGCAAACTCGTCAAAACGAAAACTCAAATGAAACCCTTCATATGAAATTCCCTAGTAACGTGATACGATAAGATTTTAAGTTTCTTCAAAGTTTAGTCCGATGATAAATTACTTAAAAAAAAACTAATTGTTTTATAATCGTCGAACGGATATTAATAACGATTAATGTGGATCGGTTTAATAAAATAAAGTTTATAATATTAATAGATATTTTATAATTGTATATAATATTAGATTTTATATTATTTTAGTTGCCAAAAATGGATAAATACCATTTGGTTTATTACACTTTTACAATTTTAGTCCTTATATATAATTTTACATATAGTTAAACCTTTATCATTAAAATTGGCAATAGCCCTGGTGTTTATACTTTAATATAATTACAAAAATGGCCCTTGTAGTTATTATTTTCCAAAAGTTACAATATATATCCCTTGCATGAAAATAATTTACAAAACAAGTCCAAATTCCATGCAAGCTTATTTTTAGGATTTCAAAAGAGATTTGTAGGTTATAGCTATTATATAATTAAGCTAAAATCAAGTAGGAAAATACAGTTATAGACAATGACAAAATGGGTCGTTTAGGATATAAAAATTAATCCAACGGGTTTAAGCTTTTAAGACTTGATAAAAAGTTTATAGAAATGATAAATAAGCTTATAGGAATAACTTATAACAATAGCTTATGAGATTAGCTTATAGATTTCAAGAAAACGCCTAATTAGGGTTTTCTAGGCATGTTTGTTATAGAAATTAAGAACATGCAGGGTTTTTAGCTTAAGCTTTTTACCAAGGGTTTAGAGCATGATCTATATGATAACTTTATTACAGATTCATAACAAAAATTTAGCTTATTTGAACAATAATTAGGCTTACAACTTTGAAGATGGATCGAAATGGGGTTTTTATGTTCGCACGCCTAGAAAACAACCTCGTGGCTCTTTCTTCTTGATGGTATCTTGGCTTACACTTCTGGTCTTGTTGCTTCTCTTGATCTTCTTGTGCTATTCTTAAGACTCTATTGATGATTAAGTTTAAGTTTGAGGTGGAGATTGAATTGTAATGGGTTTCGGCTATTTATAGCCTTAATAATCCTTGGAGGCCAAGTTAGAAAGAGTAAGGACCAAGATGTGATGACTAAGGGCTGATAGGGATGAGAAAGAAGAGCTAGTGTGTGAGTGTTGAGAGCTAGAAGACTAGCTAAGCAAGGTGGAGGGGGGTTCGGCTAGAATGGAGTGACAATGTGGAGGATGTAGCAACTGTGGCCAAGAGTGAAAAGGGAGGAACTTGTAAGTAGCTAGGGCTATAGTAGCTTAGTAATAGAGGTTTCTAGGATACTTGGTTTAAGTGTTAAAATGGGTAGAAATGGAGGGAAAGGGGTATTGGGTTCATTTAGGGCTCGGTTTAGGGTTTTAAAATGTTGATTAGGGTTAGGATTAAGGGTAGATTAAGGTTTAGGATTGAGATTAGGGCGTAGGATTAAGGTTTAGGGCTTAGTTTTAGGTTTAGGGTTTAGTTTTTGGTTGAAAGTGAAATTAGGGTTTTAGATTAGGGTTTAGGATGAATTAGGGTTTAGGTTTAAGGTTTAAAAGTCATGCATTAAGTGCTTGTACCTTGTACTAAAGTGGTGGTAAGAAACCCAAGTGATTTAGAAGGTAAAATGACTAACTTTATTTGGACCCCCCCCCTTTCTTGCATTATTGACTTGTACATTGTGTTTTAGAAAGTTGTAACTTGATTTAGGAGGGAAAAGATATTCAAATGTGGTGTATTGATACTTGTACACATGCTTTAAAGGCTTGTACATTCATTTTATATAGTATACGATTACATAGAATATAGGGTTTTTTGATATACAATTATAACGTTTCATGCTTATTTGAAAATAATGTTTTAAAAGTACGTTTAATGGATAATGTACTTGGTAAAAAAAATGATATAAGGAATAGACCCTTGACATCTTAGGATGTTTACCAATAGATATAAAGCATAGATAATATGGCATTGATAAAGTTTCGTAGCTCCTTACTTAGAGATCAAGTTACGTGCTTATGAGATAAAGCAAAAAATCTCCCTGTAAGAAGGTGGGTATAATAAAGTGCATCTACTTTAATAGAAGGATATTACAGAGCAGCTAGTTTAAGATGGTGATAATTACATTGATGAAAATCGCAGTTGTTATATTATGTCACCCTCCCTTTTAAAATAAGATCTCGTCCCGAGATATTAGTTGTATGCAGGAGTGATGTTTTATGAAAACAGATGTGATATTTGGCACTAATTTGATCTCATCGCGTTCCCATTAAATATGGTCCCTTTAGATTCCATCTTACTTTGATATAGGAATATGACCTTTGTTATTATTTGTCTTGACTTCTTGAACCATAATCTCCACTGGTACTTCCACAAAGTTGAGTTTGTCATCTAAGTCCGAAGCTCTTTGATTGGAATGACATTGGTGAATCGTCAGATAAGCATTCTTAGATTAGCAATGTGACAGTACTGTGAACATTGAAGAACTCTTCAAGGAAGCTCTAGTTGTATATGCCACTGGCAATCCATTCAAGGATTTTTGAATGGTCCAATTACTGAGGGTTTTGGGGGGGGGGGGGGGGGGGGGGGGGGGGGGGGGGGGGGGGGGTGTTGAAGCTTTTCCTTATTTTCCAATCAGAATACCACTTACGAGGTGATACTTTTTCCACATAAACACGATCTCCAACCTTGAAAATCTAAAGGCTTTCGTCTTAGAATTCATAACTTCTCTGCGTCCTCATGCAGCTTGCTAGCGTTTTCGAATTTGCACTATCTTTTCAGTGGTTTTCATGGATTATTTCGTCTATAAGTTGAACATCTCCAACTTCAGCCCAGCAAACAGGTGATCTGCACTTTCGACCATAAAGTGCCTCAAATGGTGCTGCCTTGATACTGGCATGGTAACTATTATTGTATGAGAATTATACCAATGGTAAGTGTCTTTCCCATCCTTTCCAAAATCAATAACACAAGGGGCCTTGAAGCATGTCTTCGAGTGTTTGAATGGTCCTTTCACTTTTCCATCGATTTCGGGATGATATGCCGTACTCATGTCTAATTGAGTACCCAAAGAACTTTGTAATGATTGCCAGAATCTGGATGTGAACTGAACTGCACATCCAAATTGGATAGATATTAGCACTCCATCCGCGAGACTAATTTTCTTTAATTTAAACACATGTAATGGTTTCCATACTATATTGTCTGCTCCGTAGGGATGAGTGTGCGATTTGGTAAGGCGATCGACATGACCCAATTGTTTCCATGTCCGTTTGATGTTTTAGGTCAGTTTTTTGTGATGAAAATCCATTGTGTAGCCTCCCATTTCTACATAGAATCACCGGTTGTACCAGTAAGGCTGATGGCTTTCTGACATACTTCTTAACTAAAGAACATGTTAACCATTTGCCAACATATTCACGATAGATGCCTTCAAGTTAGGCTACTTTGGAGTGTAAACCGGGGGGGGACACCAAACAAAACCCCCCCCCCCCCAAAAAGGGGTAAAAAAAGGGGGGGGGGGGGGGGGGGGGGAAAAAAAATTGTTTGGTGAGGTATTTATGATTATTATTAGATTTAAAGGTGTATGTTATTTGTTGATTTATTTGGAATAATAATGTTATAGTCTATAAATTTAGATAGTGTGTTTAAATTAGGTATGTAGTAAAATTAATTAAGTATTTTGATAATGATTTATTTCAATGCACTCTAAGTTTTCAAATTGATGTTTTATCTTAGTGCTTCGGTTGAGCTGTATGAATTGTTGGGTATGTTTGGATGAATGGTCTTACTAATGATCTAACTCGGAGTGTTTGATTCTTTCCTTCTGGCTTAAGCATCTCCTACAACATTGCGTTCCAGGATGTAACAATTTCAACAATTGTAATCTGCAAGTAATTCTAACCAACTGCGTTGTCTCATGTTTCAACTCATTCTGTTCAAGATGTGCTGAAGACCCTTTATGACAGTGACACAGTTACATTTTTGTGCCATACAGATAGTGTCTCTAAATTTTAAGAGCGAACACAACTGCTCCTAATTCGAGATCATGAGTGGTATAGTTTTCTTCATTAGGCTTAAGTTGTCGGGATGCATATGCAATAACTTTCTCTCTTTGCATTAACACTGCTCCCAGACCTTGATGGGATGCATCATAGTAAACAACAAAATCGTCATTTCCTTCTGGTAATGCTAAGATTAGAGCTTCACAAAGCTTCTGTTTTAGTAATTGGAAAGCCGACTCTTGATCTTCGCCCCAGATATACTTCTTGTTTTTCTAGGTTAATTCAGTCAAAGACTTTGCAATCTTCGAAAAACCTTTGATGAATCTCCGGTAGTAGCCGGCAAGTCCTAAGAATTGACGTATTTATGTGGGTGTAGTAGGAGATGCCTAATTCTTAACTGCTTCAATCTTGGCGGGGTCAACATGAAGTCCTTGACTATCAATTAAGTGTCCAAGAAATTGCACGATACGAATCCAGAAATCACACTTGGAGAACTTGGCATACAACTTCTCTTTCTTGAGTAATTCTAAGATTATTCTCAGATGATTTGCGTGCTCTTCTTTGTTACGAGAGTAGATAAGAATATCATCGATGAACACTATCACAAATTTATCCAAGTATGGTTTACACACACGATTCATGAGATCCATGAATACAGCAGGTGCGTTAGTTAAACCAAATGGCATCACTTGAAATTCATAATGTCCGTATCTTGTTCTGAAAGCAGTCTTGGGAATATCTTCATCCCTGACTCTCAGTTGATGATAACCTGATCTCAAGTCGATCTTTGAGTAAACACTCGAACCTTGAAGTTGGTCAAATAAGTCATTGATCCTGGGTAATGGGTAACGATTCTTTACGGTAAGTTTATTCAACTCCCGGTAATCGATACACATTCTGAAAGATCTGTCTTTCTTTTTAACAAATAAGACAGGAGCTCCCCAAGGTGAAGTACTTGGTCGAATAAAACCTCGGTCTGCCAACTCTTGAAGTTGGTTAGATAGTTCCTGCATTTCTGAAGGAGCTAATCTATAAGGTGCTCGGGCTACAGGTGTCGCTCCTGGAATTAAATCAATTTGAAATTCTACTTGACGAACGGGAGGAAGGCTAGGTAGATCTTCAGGAAAAACTTCTGGGAATTCTCTGACTACCGGTATGTCTTCTAGTCGTTTCTCGTCCGACTTCTTTTCCATTATTTGGGCTACGAAAACTTGACAACCCCCTGGATATAATACCTTCAGTTTTTATACAGGATATGAATTTAGTCGGGTTTACTTTGGTCACTCTCGAATGTTAAAGTTTCACCGTCGAAAGAGATGTGGACGACTTTCTCATCACAGATGATCCTAGCATATACTTGAGATAACCATTCCATTACCAAGACGAAGACGAAACTACCGATTTTAATCGGCAAAGATCCATTTTCAAGGTTGGTTTAACAAGGTGTCAAGGATTGCACCCTGAATACGGGTTTGTGCTTACTAAGTTTCCGACGATCCATTTCGAAATCGTAAATGTATCTATTGTAATGGGGTGGAATATTTAGCTTAGAGGCAAGAGATATGGATACGAAACTTTTATCGGCTCCAGAATCAAATAATACTCTAGCTAGATGTTGGTTTAGAAGGAACATACCCGTGACTACGTTTGGGTCTTGGTGAGCATTCCTATCCCTCAACATGTAGGCTCTTCCCTGGGCATTGTTGTTGGTGGTCTTTCAGCACTGATTTGCATAATGCCCTTTCTTCTCTACAAGCTTACAAGTAACTGTCATTGTAGTCTGATTACATCATACTGGTCCCTTTTGCTTTCTGCCGTTCTTGGTCAGATGCCCACCTTGTTGCAAAGAGTACACTTAACAGTGCAAGACCTGTTGTGAGTTGCAGAGTGCATTTCTTACACAAGAGGACATTTCCAATAACCTATTGTTTTTCAGTTGGGATGGACACAATAATACCTGGAAGGTTTCATGTCTTCTGTTCTGTTTGCGGTATGGAGATTATTGAATCGATTTTTTTGTTTGTGTACTGGTAGTTGTTATTATCATTGCGGTAGTTGTTGAAAGTTCTTCTGTCGTCAAACTTTCGTTTGTGATCACTTGATACTTACACCGGAGTGTGCTTTGTACCCTATCCATTAGCCCTGGGCATATTTCAATGGCTTCCTCTAGAGTTTGAGTTTAGAAGGCGTAACATTCCTTCAATACTTCAAGGCAATCCCCCGATGAAAACTTACCAACATTTCTCAGAATCAGGCACCATATGGAAAAAAAAAGAAAAAAAAAAACAAATAAGGACACAATGTGCCAATTCCTGGAATCTTCTCCCCCCACTATTCTTGAGATCATTCCTCTTCACAGTCAGATGTAATAATTCGTCTTCCATCTTCTGGACTTTTGTTCAGGGACAGTATTTCTTTATCAAAAGGTTCTTGAATTCAACCCAGGTAATCTTGTAAGCTTCTCCGATCCCAATAGGTTGGGAAAAAGAATTCCACCAAGAAATAGTTTTTTTCTCATTAAAGTACCAGTAGCAACTTCACCTTGCAGTCTTTCAGATACAGTTGCTCGGAAAACACTTATTCAGTTCTTTCAAACCAGCCGGATAGACCAATATCGCCATTCGAACCTTTGAAGTTGATAGGTTAGCAGCTCATGAACTCTTTGTAGCTACATTGTCTTGCCACAGGAGCTTATCTTGGTCTAGTGGTATTATCAGTATTTGCCATGTTGGCAGCTCATGAACCGTTATGGGAACGCCAACTCAGGTTATCTTTGTCATTTTTATGATTAAGGCGTTTGTCTATATGTTTGAGTCTCTGTCATAGAATGATCGGGGGAAAGTTACTAGCAACCATACCTTATTTGTTGGTTTAATCTATTTTTTTATGAATTTTATTTAACACCTATTTTTCTTCCCATTCCTAGCAACTAACCTTGGGTTTTACTCGAACAAGGTTGGATTGAGTCATGCATGTCTATTTTGTTGTTACGGCCATGTATGGGTGATTTTGCCGCTTTGTTGGTTTACGACTTTCGGTGAAAGTTAGAAGCTCCCTACCTTATATCATTCTTCATCCTAACCGCTGGTTAAACATGAACAGGGATGTGATCGGATCGTATATGTCTATTTTGTCGTTACTATTGTATTGATCCATACAGTGCCTTGTATGTGGTACTATGAAGAAAGATTGTTGAATGATCAACCCTAAGCCTTCTTAAACTAATTTAGCTTTTGACTTATTTCTCCTTAGCTTTAGCGGTGGAGATGTGTACCCTTGCCAAGCCTATGATACGAAGCTAATCATGACCGAGCAATTGAGCGTACTACTTAAATGTTGCACCCTAGATTAGTTGAGTGATCTGAGTGTTTTCATTTCCATATTTCATGAGGAGCTTGGTTATGTACATGTGATTAGGACAAAACGATGCTTAAACGGAAAATCCTAAACTTCAGTTGGGACACATTTTCATAAACTGAAACTTTTTCTAAAGTCTACTTGAGGACAAGTAGGATTCAAGTGGGGGGATATTTGATGACATCAAATAACGTCACTTTATTGTATCATTTATCCCATCTGTTTTGCCCACTTTATATAATTATTGCATAATTTGGTACTTAATTGCTTTAAAGTTGATAAATGCAGTAATTCAGGAGTGTTTTGTGAAGACAAGCTAAAAGGCGCATAAATTAGAGCTAAAACAAAAATATTTTAAGATTGCTGATTTTTGACCAATAAGCCGTATCCAACAAAAGAGATACGGTGTATCAGCGCCAAGACTTCACAAGAAAACGTGTTTGACCAATTCCTAATACGGCGTATCCCTCCTGTCTACATACGTCGTATCCATGAAGATAACTATTCGAAGATACAGTAAATCAAGTAAATTAGGAATGATATCACTGATATATTATAACGTAGCGTTGCCCTCCATGGAATCCACCACAATACGCGTATCTGACCTTTTTTCAGACCCTATAAATAGAAGACTCAAAAACGAGTTTTTAGTGTGCAATATCATATTCTTTATACCATACTCATTAAAGACGAATTTTAGAATAGAAGATCAGCCACAAAGGCCAAGCATTGATCACGAATCCATAGAAGACATCATGTAATTTTTACTCTCTTAATCGTTCGATTTTTATTGTTTGATTACGCTTGTATAATTACAATGGTTGTGGGCTAATACCCTCGGGTATTAGCTATCTTAATGAAAGTTCAATGTTTGGTTTGTTTTAAAATTGATTTCTTAATTAATCGTTGATTGTTTAATTATGTTTATCACCTCATACTTGTTTATGTGTTTGAATATGCGACCTATCATTCAACTGGGTCTAGTGATACCTAAAAAGTAATCTAGATACCGGGATAGCTCTCCATATCGTGTTTTATATTACTGGACCAATAGGATCACAAATAACATTTTGTCTTTGTCTTTGAATTATGAGCTTAGTTGGACCGGTAGGTGACCCGTTTATGTTTCAGCAATCATGCTCTTAATTAACTGATAAAGATTTGAATAGTGGACTACCAGTATATAAAACACCGTCAAACAATAAGTGGGTAAAGTCCCGTTGGGCTAGGGTTTTAACAGGATCACCACTGCTTTGATTCCCTAAGATAGATTATAATTAAACTAAAGGATGCTTTATGCGGACGCGTTAATTGTGACAGGATTAATTGTGTCTAGGTCTTAGGATGATGACCCGCCTAAGTCTTAAGAATGATATGCCGCTTCGAGATATGTAAATCATTGCACTAAAACAAACAAACTAGAATTGAACCGGATTTAATATGGCTAATACAGTTTTCTATCATTTGGCTTGTACCGCTTTTCTAACTTCTAAATTTCTTCTTTTGTGTTTATTGTGTATTGAGTTGATATTTGTTTCCACCAAACTTGTGCCAGTCTATCAGGCTGAAAACCCCCATATCATTAGACAAACGATAATGCAACGGTTAACCAGTAAATAGACTAATTAAAATACTAATAGAATAAAGGATTAATGTTCCACTCTTAGTGTTCGACACCCTACTTACCGCGAACTCCATCTTGATCGGGTATACTGCTCGTTAAAGTGTTGTTTTAGGTTTGTCGACGTAATATATCAATTTTAAAACTATGATGAATCAAATAATTGACCCTACACGACAGCACATCACCTATATTTATCTTTATAAACTTGTTACTCCTTAGCTTTAGCGGTGAAGATGTGTATCCTTGCCAAGCTTATGATAGAATACTCGTCACGACCGAGCAATTGAGCGAATTAGTCACATGTTACCACATAGATTAGTTGAGTGATTTGAGTGATTTCATCTTCCTACTTCGTGAGGTGTTTGGTTGTGTACTTGTAATAGATCAAATAAATGCTTTAATGAAAAATATCCTTAGGGATACATTTTTGTAAATTTCTAAAGGCTACTTGAGGACAAGTAGGATTGAAATGGGGGGATATTTGATGACATCAAATAACGTCTATTTTATAGCATTATTTATCCCGTGTAATTAACCCATTCTGTATTTTTATTGCAGAATAATTATTACTTAATCGTTCATAATTTGAAGAATTGCAGTAATTATGGAGTACTATGGTGTAATAATATCAAAAAGGCGCGCATTCTGAGCTTAAACGATGATTTTTTTGAAGATTACTATTCTAAAGACCAATACGCCGTATCCATCAAGAAGATACGGCGTATCTGTGCCTGCACTCACCAAAGACCACAAAGGAAAGAGCCCAATACGCCGTATCCAGTGAAGACCAATACGCCGTATTGGAAATATGGAATGAAAATAATATTCTGGAAGATATCAAACATGGTCCCTACTCCAAGAAACTCCAATACGCCGTATCCAATCCCTTGGATACGCCGTATCCAATCCCTTGGATACGCCGTATCGAACCGACTACCAGACCTTATAAATACAAAACTCAAAAATGAGTTTTAAGTGTGCTAAATCATATTCTTGATACCTAAACCACAAATGTTGATTTTCAGAGGAGAAAAAACAGCAGAAGAGGTCTTGCAACGCATTCCAATCCATAGGAGACAATGTGTAATTTCTTATAATTTTGTAATCGTTAGTTTTTTGGTTCTTTCGTAATACGTTTAGTTTTACCTTGGCTAAAACAATTACTCTTGTATTAATTATGATGTTTGAAGGCTAATACCTTCGGGTATTAGCCATTATTATGAAGATCTGAATGTTTGGTTTTGTTTATATCTCGATTGCTTAATTTATCATTGAATGCTTGTTTATGTTTATCAATTCATACTTGTTTACGTGCTTTTGTATGCGACCTATCATTCAACTGGATCTAGTGATACGGACCAAGTAATCTAGATGCCGGGATAACTCTCCATATAGTAATTTATACATCTAGAATCATAGGATCACAAGTATTGTCCTTCTAAAATCATGCTAAGGATACGCTTCTGGCTTAACTAGTTAACGAAAATTGCCTTTGGTTTATTGAACATGTTGACTAGTAGGTGAATCTAGATAATTCAACAAGTAATGTTCTGATTCCATTGGATAGTTAGACAAGTGGACTACTAGAGTATAAATTGCCATTAAGCAGTAAGTGGGTAAAGTCTCTATGAGCTAGGGTTTAACAAGATCACCATTGCTTTAATCCCTAAGATAGATTATAATCAAGTACAGTAGAAACTCGATAAATTAATACTCGATTATTTAATAAACTCTCTAAGACTTAAGAAAAATAAGAACTGTGACGAAGCTAAACAAATAAGCCCTGAATTAAGCTTAATAAGCTACGGCTTATTATTGAAAGAGGAATGGAAAAACGTGTACAAGTATTTAATGAAAGGAAAAGATGATGGATGAGCTATTGAAGCAAAGTGTTAAAGCGTGTGTGTTGTGTGCAAGAGGTCGTGGGTTCGAGGTTGGCAAACACCCCTTTTTGCCAGTTTTTTTATTTTTTTACTTTTTACAAAAACTAAAGATTGAAACTTAAAGAAAACCTATTTTTGAGCACTTTTTGTAAAAACAACATAAACTGAAACTCACTAATAAGCTCTAAAACAGCTTATGAAAAAGCTGTTACAGAAAGAGGGGGTTTGAGTTTGCTTTTGCTTGATTTCACTTAAAGCTATGCACACTATTCAATTTAAGCTAAAATTCAAAAATGAAAGAAGTTCTGGATAGCTTATTATGTATATAAGCTAATCCTAACAAGCTTACTTAACTAAAAACACTTAATGTAAACTAAAATTGATGATCAAAGGCCTAAACTTAAGAACAAGCATAAAGAGCTCAAAATCAGCTTAAGCTCAAAAGCTCAATAAGCCAATTCAGAAGCTAAGCTTTTGAAGATAAACTCACTAATTAATCCTAATGAAACTCTACTATTCACTTTTTCAAATAAGCAACTAAATTAAGCCCTACTGAAATAGTTAACTATACTACTTATTTTTGGCTTTTGGCTTTTTATGACTTTTAAAATTAAATTTAACCTAAGAGATAAGCTAGAAATTGAAATACTGGTTTTAATCTATATTAAACTACTTGAAAACTATAAGCTAGAAGAAAATAAGCCCTAAGATCCTAGAAATACTAGCCTAAATGAAGCCAATAAATCAGCAGTAGTAACTATGGTTACTACTGCTGATATGGTATGCAAATGGGTCAAAGAGCACTTGCAGGCAACCAAATTGGTTTAACCTGCACTTAACACTCTTATGGAGTGTGAATAAACACAATCTAAGCAATAACCAAGCCTTGAATGGCTTGGTTCAAGTTTTCCCAAACAAAGACTAGGGGAAAAGGTCCCCTGGTGCTGAGACTTAAGATTAAGCCTCAAAATGCTTAAAAACTTAAACTAATCCTTCTAAGCTCTTAAAAAACTATTCTAACATTAAGATCAAGCTTACCTAAGAAAAACTCCTAGTCATTTTGACTTTTTATGGTCAAACAAGCTAAATCCAAACACTCCTTTAACTACTTGACAGATTCAATAGAGCTTTTAAATTTCTAATCCACTTAACTAAACCTTGATACCAGACATTCTTTAGCTTAAAACAATCTTAACAAACATGATTCATCAACTAATTAAGATAGATTAAAAGCTACACTATATATTTTTGGTTTTTTATGGTTTTATGACAGAATTTAAGTAAACTATGATCTAGTCTATATTAACTAAAAACAGATAAGTAATAAGCTCTAACTGATTAAAATAAGCAAGTAAAAATCCATGGGAGCTCTTCCATTGTAAGCTCCCCTTCCATTTAGCTTAAAAGTTCAATTATCAAAGGAATTATACTTATTTTAGATGTTTACTAGATTAAATGACTTATTAAGCTCTATCATAAGCTTAGAGACTTATGAGAGCTGAAATAGAGCTTTTTAAATTGAGGCTTATCACTTTGGCTTATTGAGAGCTTTTGAGTTAAAACATATGATTAAAACTAAACTGATGATTTCATTAACTTTCAAAACAGATTACAAAGCTTGAATAAAAGAAATTACAATTACTTTTAAAAGGAAAATTACATTTAATAAAAACTAAGCTTAATTCTACTATTACTCTAAAAACGGGAAAAGAAGATGCTCATGTGTGTGTGAGTGAGGGCCTATTTACAGCCTCTTGGTGAACCTTCTAGGCCTTGCCTTGCTGCCCATGCTCTCATCAATCATAGCCATCCATTTCCCAATCATTGGAGCATTGATCTTGGCCATTAGATCAAGTGATAATTCACACGGATTGCCAGCGTGGCATCCGTGTGGTTACTTGATTGTGCTTCTTTTGAGAGTACACTCAGTGTAAATTTCATCAATCCTTGTGCTTTCCTCTCTTCCACGTGGCTTAATTGCTTGGCTTGACCAATAAGGAGCCTTGATATGACTAATGTGACCCTGCCATCTTATTGTAGAGCCCTTGAATTGACCAATTAAACCCTTAATTTGCATTTGCCCTATCGTTTTGACCTTGGGTAAACTTTGGGACGATGAATGAACAGTAACCATGGTTGGCGCCTTTTTTATAACTGAATCGGGTAAAAACATTTTTAAACTATGGGCTTATGGTAAATTAAGTCCCTCTATTTGTGAAGGTAAAAGTATTACACATCCGAGTGTAATACATCTTTCAATATTGGAATCTTTGGTCCCTAGACTTTTATAAGAGGGTTATGGGCTTTAGGGTTTTGGGCCGGGTATGGGCTTTTAGATCCGGGTAGGGAATAAAGGGATATTAAGGGCCCATTAGGCATTAGGGACCATTTGTGCAACTTTTGAAACTTGAGGGACTTAAATGTAAACATTGGGATTTTTGTCTTCTAGTGTTGACTTTGACTTTTTGACCAGAGTTGACTGAGGGTTGACTTTTTGACTTTGGCTTCCGGCTCTTGCACACTCTTCCGTTCTTGTATCCGTGTTTGCCCGTTTTTGATGGTTTTCTTGTAATTTTTGTCTTATCCGTACCTGCACACACAAAACACAAAAACAGGTATATTTTTGCCATTTTAAGTATGTTTGTTAGTCATTTAGGGTCATTTTTTGGTGTTAAAGGAATATGTGTATTTTTACCCTTATCAAAAATTCCCCACCAAACTATAAGTTTGCGTTACTCACGCAATTATTATTACATGTATGATAACCAAAATATCTCAAAATTTCCCTAACTAAACCTTGAAAAAGTAGCAAAGATTTTTGTTGAGAGCGCTTAAGAGATTCAAGTTATAAAACACCGGAATCCATTTCTAAATTTTTTTCTCTTTTTTATGATTTTTCTATTAGACTATCTAACTAAACTTTTCTATTTCTTGTGTTGACATTATTGATTAATACTAGACGCCTACCCCTCTTTATATACTAGAGGGGTTAGGGTTTACAAGACAAGATAATAACGAATAAGATTAGGAAACTATAAATCAACATTAAATACTATTTGACTAATCATAAATACTACTTGACTAATCATCAATCAGCATTAATGTTGATCTTTATCTTCAAAATCTTCCATCTTTTGATCTTTTGATATTTTGTCTTGTAGGTCCTTCATCTTTTATATCTTTTGTCATATCAACTCAAAGTATAATTCCCAACAAGATAGTTGAAATCCGACTAAGCTTTACACATGGGCCTTTTGGGCTAATATGTTAATAACATAGTAAGATCACAACTCAAAGCAAACAAAAACCTCCTTAGCTAAGACATCGTTGGTTCACTTGTCCCATTAATGACTTTCTTCTCTAGCATCCCACCGTTATCGGGTGAGTGTTAAGGCTTTTGACACCCCATCCGGAGAATAATAATCGAGAAGCATGAACTTCCGATGAAAAAGCCTTGTAGACTTTTGCAAATTTTGGTTCAAAAGAGTACATTGGTTTTAGAAAATGAAACTTTTACTATTTATTTTCTAACTTGCAACATTATTATTATTATTTACATTATTAGGCTAGGAACTGGTATCACTTTTCTTTCGACGACACATCGGCCACGCCTCCGACAAGAGACCGTGTACTTATTATGATACCAACCCTAAATATATAACCTCCACCCTTTCTTTCGATGTCACATCGGGAGCGAACCGACAAATGCCCATGTACTTTATTGCGATGGAGTTTGTATATTAATTATTAACACTAAGGATTTATAACTTGCATCCTTTTTATTCACCATTTACATTTTTTTCTTTCTTTTTCATATTCATTTTTTATTTTTATTTATTTTTATTTTTATTTTTTATTTTTATTTTTATTAACTGAACACATTATTTTTGCAAAAAATTTCGTTTTAGAAAACCAAAGTATAAACTTGAACCAAAATTTTTATTTACAAATGATGTTTGACTTCATCATCGATAAAGCTTTTTCTCTGAATATGTTGATTAGACTTTTAAGAGTAAAACTCTAATTTGTAAAAATTAAGGAGAACGCGTATAATTAATCATTTTAAGAACTTCGGGGAAGAAAAACCACAAGTTATTCTTATAAGCCTTTAAGTTTTCCAAATAAACCTTGTTTAGCATCCTAATTCGTAATCAACACTATCATCTCTTATTCTTTGCAATTTAAAATCTCTAATAAAGAAATTCGCAAATACTTAGCCTATATAAAATCCAACTCGGCATATTTAAAATCTACTTGAGATTAGCACAAGTCTTCATTTACTAATGATTTCAAGTCTAGCATGTTTAAAGTCTACATGAGACTAGCA
>BQNB010026846.1:0-15908 GCA_026074375.1 Tanacetum coccineum | reverse complement strand
AATGGTTATGTGTTTGCCTAAGTAGCGATAACCCACTGAGCCCATTATCATGAACTGTCAATTGCATAGTCGTAGTTGGGAATTACATTATGCGAGCGCGAATGTTATAAATAGATCTATTTGGGATTGACATCCCCGTTTGGGTGAGTAGCGCTCACTGTGCCGGTGTACCGGACAACAAACGTATACCATGTCGGGTTGGGATGTTTCGGGTTAGAACATCGTAAAGGGCATTATTCTGGCAATTAATTGCACACAGAATGGTCGAGCTTCGGTGTCATGAGCTTAGCAAACAATAATTACTTTTTGATGATGTTTGCATCTGTTGCTTAATCATACACTTGGAAATCTTGCGGTCCTACTTTTGGTTACATTAAACCTATGAATTCACCAACTTTATGTTGACGTTTTAAAGCATGTTTTTCAAGTCAGTAGGGCATGAGATGCCGTGATACATTGGAGGTCTTTTGGGATGTCAAAGCTAGAGATTCGAGTCATAATATTTGTTATGTGAACAATTACTAAATGTCGAAGTCTTTAACTTTATCGTAGAACGATTTAAAGCCTTGTGCTTATGTAATAAATGAATAAACTTGTTTATCCAATGTATCTTTTAAACGTCACCATTAGTGGTCGTTCTTATATCTTGTGCTATTGACCCATAATGTAACGCTCTCGGATATTCAATATTCCGCTGCATACTCAGATTTGAGGGTGTTACAATATTAGGAAGATAATGCTTGGGCATGCAATGGTGAACCTGAAAAAAGCAAAACATAACGACATCAATAATCATAAAAAATAGGCCTCAAGATTCAAGGTTTTCATTCAAGGTTCCAGAAAGAAAGCAGATATAAGAACTTTATACATGCCATAAAGCATAGAGAGAATTTTTAAAGTATTACTGAAACGTAATTATGCATTGATTGATCCTAGTACTGTACAAAGATAAAAAGTTAAAGCATAATCATATTGAGAAGGAAGTTTTAGAAATCATTAAACTTTTATATTCGAAAGATTAGCCATACCTCATAGATATAATTAAAACTCATCTTTGATTTGTTGGTAGGGCTCATGCTTGATTAAGTTAGGGATTATATATTTTTTTTTGAATATTAATCAAAACTCATCTTTGATTCAATTGGTGTGTTTGTGGATGTTTTAATGTGTTTTGATTCAGCCGATCAAAACATAGTTTTGGCTTTGATGGTGGATGAGGCCTATGCGTGATTTTAATTGTAATTGATATGATATACGTGATTTTAGGCTGATTTCTGTAACTCATATGTGTTTATTCGATTCAAACACCCTGCTACATCAAATGAGAGAATTCAAATTTAAATATTTGTTTACAAGTCACCTAATTTGTAGGATTCGTTGGTTTTCTTTATTTATATTTTGGTTTGCAAAATTTATCACAAAACTTGGTAATGCTCTAGTGGTTGAGATGCTAGTCTCATATGCATACCATCCCAAGTTTGATTCCTAACAGTTACATTTTTAATTCGAAATACCTAGGTGGCTTTAATTCTGGGTCTACGTAGCTTTGATTGTGCTTAGGTGGCATTCTTTGATGATGATGTGGCTTTCTTTGTGATGATGTGGTATTTAAGTTGCATGATGTGGCATTGTTTTATCCTGTTATATATAATGTAAGATTTTGCTTCTTAGATTGGAAAGAGACATGTAGAGCTTCAATGACTATATTGAATAAGAATAGAGAAAGAAGATCACCTTGCCGAATACCCTTTTGGATTTTGAGCTTCTTTGTAAGAGATGCATTAACAATTACCGAAGCATAAGCTGAGTCAAATCACCCCCAAATCCGTTTCCTTAAAATAATGGTAAACCTCATTTGTTCCATAGTATGATCCAAGAAATCTCAATCAAGAGTACCAAAAGTGTTTTTAAAATCGATTTTTAACATGAAAAGGCGCTCTTTATTTTTTCTGACCCATGAAAGGATTTTATTTACCATTAAGGGGCCATCAGTGATTTGCCTCCCTTTCAAGAATGTTGTTTAAACCTCACTAACAATCGAACCAACTACTTTTAGAAGAAGATTTGCATGTAGCTTTGCTATGACCTTATAAAGGCACCCAATAAGACTAATAGGTCTATAGTCTTTCATATGTAAAGGGTCATTAGTCTTCGGAACTAAGGTGATGAAAGAGGAATTGCAAACTCTAGAAATGATTGCGTCAATTTCAAATCTTTTCACCATTTCAATAAAGTCATTACTGATAGTATCTCATTGTTTTATAAACTTGAAGGTAAAACCACCGAGACTTGGAGCCTTTTCACCTCACAACTCTAAACAGCCTTTTTAATCTCTAGCGTAGTAAATGGTGCATTTAGAGAAGAAGATTTACTCACACATAGTGGCTTAAAATGAGCGCTAGTGAAGGTCGAATAAATGGTGATAAATTTCTGAAATTTAATTTTATGGAAGTTAAAGATGTGAGAATTTACCAATTGCCATCAATGAACAATCCGTTAATACAAGACCGTGAGAATTTATTGTTAAGCATTCCATGAAAGAATTTAGAGTTCTCATCACCTTCAGTAGCCCATTTGATTTTTTGCATAATGCAAGAGATCAAGGGTCTCTTTATGTTTTAGCACCTCTATGCTCTTAAAAAATTTAGAGATATGTTAAATTAATACTTCATCAGCTCTAATTTTATTTATTTTTTCTTTTTTGGTCTGTCATAAATTAATTGTTCACTATTATATATAGTAGTTCGAAATCCGAATTACTTAAGTTTACTATATTACCTTTAATCAAAATTGTTATTTATAAAACTTTGTTCATTCAAGCATTAAATAATTGTTAAAAAGTAAAACTGTCTCTATTCTATTTTTGCTATATTTAAATGTATTTTTTTATGATGACAACAAATTTAGGACTAACTTAATTCAATTTATACAATTACTAGCAGGGTACTCGTACATTGTAGTGGCGGGTACCCTGCAATTATGATTTCTGACGACAATTTTTTCGATCATCATTTTCCGTTACAATAACTTTACAGATAGCTAGATTTTATGCTGAATAACTTTATGTATGAGACTATGAGCAACATATTTCATATAATAATAGCTGTAGCGTTGCTAGTACTAAAGCGGTTGTCGTGGTGAGAAATGATAAGGTGATGTGTGTCGTTTTGTATTATGCATACAAAAATCGCGTTTTGAAGTATGTTTGATTCTCCAAAACTTTATTTTAGATACATGTGACATTCATATTTTTTGTTTCCGTTTAATACACCTTCTTTTTTATATTTTGCGTTTCCAAAATTTAATAATCAAAACGGGAAAATGTAATCATAAATGTTTTTCGAGTCACACTGTCATACGGAATATAATGATTGTAATTATAAAAAGTGTTCTTAAACATAAGATGTTTAATGTTAATTAATTGTTGTAACAATAATCAGTATAATCGAATGATCAATTTCCGCGTTCATTGTATGAAAAAGCTAAGACATTGGTTTGGCTTGCGGGTTTGACAAATGCTTAGAAGAAATATTTTCTGGCATTATTGATTAATAACTTTTTTGATTTGTACCATGTATTATATTAATTGTACTTTGAAGTGATGAAGTATTTTAATAATAACATTAATTATAACATTAATTATATTTGTGTATTAGTGCATTAAATAGTTGTATACATAGCATTAAAACTTGTATTACTTAAAACTATATAAGTTTTGTGCATCTAAGGATTGTACCATAAGCTTTATGATATGTGTTACTTAAAATCAAGTTACATTTAAAGATTGTACCAGAAGCCTAATAAGTTGTATTACTTAATTTTTTTTGGGCATTGATGAAGAGAGAGATGTTTTCGTTTTATAAATAGTATAGATTTTAAGAAAGAGGAATGCTACAATCATACTATTTTTACAAACAAATTCTCACACCATGATATGACAATCAATTATTGGTATTGAAAACAAGAAAGATAAAATATAGTAAAACATAATTGGTCTATCACATTTGACACATTGAGGTGAGATCCCCCTATAACACCTACCTATCAAAGTACAAAAGAACTCATATTGGCTTTTTATTTCATCTTCATCCAATGGCTAATATTAAAACCCCTACCATAAATAAACACGTACCCCTCATTATTATTTCAATTTCTCTCTCATAAAAAACACACAAACACTCGTCACATTATTCACCCACGCTGGAAACTTCAAACCACCGCTGGAAAACTATTTTCGTAGATCAACCACCCCCAAAACCACCGCCAAACCACCAAAACGATGGAGCGCTTTGAAACGTAAATGCCCCCCAAGTGTTTATAATCAGCCATAGGATCCAATTTGAAATCAATGGCTCAGATGGAGCGCTTTTTTTCTTTTTTTGATGCATGTTCTTTGTGGAACTTTTGTCTTGCCACATTATGGTGTGGGAATTTGTTCGTAAAAATGGTGTGGAGGGAAACTATAGAATTCTTTTCAAGATCCCTTCAATCCTTTCTCCTAATTGCTCTTCGACTCCATTATCCAAATCCCTAAAAATCGGTCGTCGAAATTACGGGATATGATGCATAAGTAAGCGCATTTTATATTTCTGATTTCAGTATTGCTCTCATTTTATCTTATTATTCAATTGTTGTGACATGTTTGCATATGTGGTGTTTATTTATTTAATTCATTGATGAATTAGGGTTTTGTGTCAAATGATGTTTCTATCAACATTTATAGCAAAAGTAGGATTTATATGCTATGTGAAAATTAAATCCCAAACACAATTTCTCAAAGGCTGTTAATTAAGGGAAAATGATACATAGGACAAAATCATCAAAACCGAATATGAGGATATAGACATGACTTACTTAAAGAAATGTGTCAAAAATGAATTGATTAAGTCTATCTTGATGTTAATAAAATAGCAATTACACTACAAGAACGCAATCGTGAACCGAAAAAAAAATTCAAATATATAAGGGGTTAGTTATTAAGACACCCTAAAAGTGTTGCCAATACCCCCTAAAATTTTGTTATTTTTTTATTATTTTTTTTATTTTTATAATTTTGGTTGTATTATAAAACTGTTAAATAAAAAAAACATAATGGAAAATATAAGGTTTGATATGTCAAAAGCAGTAAAACATGAAAAATACGCAGCAGAAGATGTCTTATCCTATTAATAAAATGGGTAAAACTGCCGAGGAAAAATGCGGAACAAAAGTTATAAAGTCTTATAAATAAAAAACTGTAAAATGTGAAAAATATGGGACGAAAAAATATAAAAAACCGTCTTGTCTTGTCAACGCAACGGGTATCAAAAGGGAGTATTGATGATAGGGGGTAACAATAACATGACCCGTATATAATCAAGTGTACTAACAAACACAAAAGAATGTAGGTATAGTGTATTATGAACGTAACTAGGAAATAGCTTGTCATAGACATATTTAGGTAATGAAACTGATCATATCCACAGTGATTTGTGATTGCTAACTAGATACCACCTTAGAGTATGATGTAACAAGTAGAGTTCTTCTTTCGTGTGTCAGCTCAAGTGATTCCTAAATTTTTTGTATTGTTAGATTTGATTTCTAAATTTTCGTGCAATAAAATGTTTTTTTCTCCTTACTTTGCTAGTTTTCTATAGATTTTAGATTATAGGGTGTTAGAATTCTTATATTTGTTTCATATACTTGTACTCTAGTAGTAATATGAAATAGGGTGTTGACTAGGTATATTTCCGATGAAGCATGCATGCTTGAGTAATCCACATAACCGTTTGCGTGCTATAAATGTCAGAAAATTAATACGAAAGAAACAAGTAGGCAATGTTAACTGGTAATTAACAATTTTTTATTACTCGATTAAATGGTAGTAATAAATGGATACCAAAGAGGGCGCTTGCATACGATTTTTGCAAGTGATTATGTGACATCAACCATAAAAAGAATGCATTGATAATAATGTGTTTCAGCAGGTGTTGGTGTTTTTTGACAGCGCGAAGGTGTAAACTTGTACAGTAATAATTTTTATATCCTGATTATTAGTTATATTAATATAAAAAAAAGATATGGTAAAATAAGTTAGTTTAGTCTTCTATTATCTGCCATTCAGTTCTGTTGTGGGCTTGTGGTTAGTATTGATCAAATTGATGTGTAAGCAAAAGTAGATTGCTCAAACACTAACGCTGCGTTCTCGAGTTTTTAAAAATAGGAAAAGAAAAGAAGTGATAGGCAAAGAAAAGAAATGAAAAGAAAAGAAAGAACACGTTTTTATTATATTCGTGTTCTTAAGATGGAAGGAAAAGAAAAGAAAGTTATCCTATTTTATGTTTTTGAGTTGTGTTGAAAGGAAAAGAGAAAGACATTTTTACAATTATGCCCTTTCATGCATAAGTACAGTGAATAATATTACATTATAATAGTAATATTTTAAGGGGCATAATGGTCATTCTCTAGATCTATGAGTCTCTTTCCTTTGCAATCCGGCAAAAAACGGGCGGAATGTTTTACAAGAAAAAAACCCATCATTTTCCTTTCTAATCCCATCCTTTCTCTTCATTTCCCTCCTACAAAATTCTTAAGAACACAAATTTTTGTTTGCATCCTTTCTTTTCTTTTCTTTTCTTGTCAAAATAAAACTCGAGAACAGAGCGTAAAAAAGTGATTTAGGGGTTTTTACGTGTAAGTCGTTCTACATTCAAAGAACGCCACGTACTAAGAGTCAGCATTGCTGCACCAACCTAGAAACCTTTTCTTTGAATTTTAGACATTTCATATTAACATAATCGATTGTTACATGTACTAATTTTGCAGCAGTACATTGTATCGCTCCAGCAAGAATATCCTGAAATGGATATGATAAGCAACCTTCCTCCACGAATCATTGAAACCATTCGTGGAGGTACAAATGGACCAAAATTCCTAAAGTTGTGATCAATGAAGGTACATTTGTGCGAGTGACCAAACTTCCATTACGCATCAACCTATCAATGGGATATACCAAATTCTCTTAAACCACCAGGGTCCGATGCATGAGTTCACCCTTTCTGTAAAAGGAAGTGACGCAGGTGAGCGTAGGCTATCTCTCTTACCGATGGATCAGTTAAAGGACCTATATCTCAGTTGGTGTTATCTTCCTTGTGAACCAACATTTGATGGTATTAATAGCCTTACAAGATTATACGTGCTCGGTGTAAGAACCTCTACAAAATTGCTTCTACATCTACTATCCAATTGTTCATTACTCAAGAGCTTGAGCTTGGTAAGTTTTACTAAAATCAATTATCAATCCTCATGGCTTTCATAACTCATATAAATGTTTTGAGTTTTTGCAGATTATGTTACCGAGGCAGTTCGTAGGTATTGATGAAATTCCCCTCATTAACCTATTAAATTGTTTGCCGGTGATTGAAAATCTATCTAACCATTTCGCTTCAAGGAATTATGGTAATATTATCAATATGGTATTTATTTTATTCAACTCAAGAAGAAAACGTTTCATATAATTAATTTTTGTTTGGTTTACACGGTTCAAGTTTCCAGCTAAATGTGGAGCTCAACACAAGCTTCCTTCCACATTAGTCAATCTCAAATACTTTTGTGTGAAACAATTGTGTTTCGTTGACGTATTTGATAATTTCGCTTCACTTGCTTTTGCTTTTATACTGAGAAACTCCCCATACTTAGAGAAACTGCATATTCAGGTAAATGACCCAAGTCTATCTTATATTCTATATTTTGATCCATATTATAAGAGTAACTTGCATCAATGGTTTTTTTAGATCGCTCACGATTACGGATTTTCTCCCTCATTGTACTGATTCCGATATACATTATTTAACTTCACTTTTCTCCCCTCAAGTATGTAATTAATATTAATTTTGGTCTCTAAAGGTAAAAGAAAGAACCACAAAATATAACAGTAATATGAAAGTCAAAACTTTTTCCTAGGGGGACCATATATAAGTATCATAGAGTAACCAATTCTATAATTTTGAGAAAACCACACGAACCATTTATGCAATTTGCTCTTATAACGGACACTGACATGAGAAATTCATATGCTTCTTGTAGATGGTAAACTATATGACGCTTAAAAATCCTGAGGTAGGCTCCTTTACGGTCGAAAGTCATTCAGATATTTTGCCAGAGCATTTGAATGAATTAGAGATTACAAATTTGAGCAACATGAAACGTGAGTTGAATTTTGTGAAGTTTGTCTTGGCAAAGTCACCTGAGCTGAAAAGGCTGAAGATACTACTCTTTTGCAAGGTTGATAAGGATGTCGAGTTAATTTCAAGAATGCTCTTAAGCTCCCCGCGCGCTTCACCTGGGGTGGAAATCACTGTTTCGTTGTTGACCATTGAATAAATCGAGGAGTTGTTATGTGATAATATATTGTTTCGGCAGGATTGAGTTTTATTGATTATTTTGTTCTTAATGTGTAACATGTGAAGATACTGTTCTGTTTTACTTTAATGGCATGTCAGGAAAATCTCAGCGGGTGTTGTACATGGTTAATATGATGAGTAATGGCATATTCCATAATCCTTATGCGGTGCTGTGATATCTTTTTCTAAGCAAGATGCGTATGGATTTTCATAGGTGTCTAAAAATCGACATTATTTTATTTGTTACATATGGTTGTTGAGTTTGAAGTTACTCTACCTTTACTAAGGAGAGTTTGAGATCCATGTTATTAATTTGTTATTTATGAATGATGGGAGAAGCATCTGATGTAAGCTGTTTTGATTTTGTTTCACAATCATTAATTAGTTTTTCTTGCCTGTAAGTTTTCTACAATTATGTCGTAGTGATTCTTACTTTACGCAAAGAACCTTATACATTTCCATTCGTATTTAATCTACGATAACCCTTACTCTTAAAACAAATTTAATTAAGCAAAAAGTTATCAACGTCATGTCTCCTTCACATTATATCAAAGATTAAGAAACTAAAACTAATTATTCTGGTTCTCACGAAACAACTTGAAGTTTTCAATATACGTTCTGTCTGCGTATATATCCGGAGGGGCCCGTCATCCGAAAGGAACATAATCATGCCGGAAGGGTATATTCGAAGAGACCAGAGAAAGGACAAAACACCAAGTTCAAGAGACTAGAGCACCTCTTCGAACTGACGGTCAATAGCAAGCACTCATAGGAATGTCACTATCCCAGGATTCACAGGGTTATGTCTTCACGCAACTCCGCCGCCTGACACTAGGGGTGAGCAGAAACCGCACCGCAAACCGCAAAACCGTAAAAACAGCAAAAAACCGCACCACGGCAAAAACCGGTGGATCGGTTTTTAGAAAAAAGAAAAACCGCAAAAGATAGGGCTAGCTCGGCGTCTCCAATTCCTAAGTGTCAGGAACAATGTATCGCCACAGTAACTCATGTAGTATAAATACCCTCTCATTTACTCCTATTCAGGCAGCATTTATTGCATTATTCACACACACTATTTTACGCCCTTTCGGCTCCAACCCATACTTATTTTCACGCCTGAGCTTGGTCCTGGGATCACCCCCGGGGCGAGGCTAATGCGTCTTTCTTTCTTATACGCAGATACCTGAGGAACTCTCATCACATGTTAGGATTCAACGTGTCCTACCCGGTACGAGTTACTACTTAAACAAATTGGCGCCATCCGTGGGACCTCAAATCTTTTATACCAAGGAAGCAAATGGCAGGTCCGGTTAAAGGAGGAGGTCCGGAAGGCACTGACGACCGAGAGGAGATCTCTCCTCCTTTGATGAAGGAGCATATCGAAGGGCATGTATCTGCTCTCAAATCCTTAATAAAAAGTCACAATCAAAGAAACAAGGGAGATCCCATTCATCTGGATTTCAAATTGGAAGATACAGAGGTGCAAGATCATGGCATTGCTAAAGGAAAGGAAGTAATGGACGAAGACCTCAGGAAGCCCTTTAAGGAAGCTCGAAGAACACCACTCACACGCAGAATCATAAAGTTAGCAGGACCGGAGTACAAGATGCACACCAACATCAAGTTGTACGATGGTACAACTGACCCGGAAGACCATTTGAGTCGCTTCGCTAGTGCGGCCAACTCAGGAGAATGGCCCATGCCTGTATAGTGCCGAATGTTTCAACAAACTCTGGACGTGTCAACGAGAGGATGGTTCGAGAGGCTTTCCCGTGACAACATTCACGAATGGGTAGACTTGAGAGAGGCATTTGCTGCTAGGTATTCTGTTAGGAGGGTGTGTTTCAAGGAACCCCATGAGATCACTAAGATTGTCAGAAATGCCAATGAATCGTTAACAACGTTCAAAGAAAGGTGGACGGTGGAAACGAGTTTTATTATGGGTGTCCCGGAGGTCATGAAGATCTCGTCATTTATGGATTTAGTTAAGTCACCCGAGTTGGTCAAGCGTTTTTCAAACAAAGTTCCTGCTACGGTGAACGAAATGATGGAAAGGCTGGACGACTTCGTCCGATCAGAGGAAGCATACGCAAGTACTGAACTTCTGAAAGGAGAGGTGGGGGAAACCCATTGCAAAATGTCTCTTTCATTCAACGGAAGGGACAACCGGTCATTTTAGAACACTCATCCGGGAGACTCACGAAGGAATGATCATCGAAACAATTACAGAGGAAGAGATGCGTAACCTGCAAGCAGAACAAGATATTACAGGCCCCATATCCCCCTCCAAGGGGAGAAGTAACCACAGAGTTACTCTAGTGCTCACCCTCGATTCTCTGACCAAGCACCCAAAGGAAATCCTAGCTACGGAAATACAGCTGCGTCTTCCATCTCCTCGCCCTATGTTAAATCCATTGAGGTCAGGAAACACCGACCGGTACTGTGACTATCATCAAGAAAAAGGCCACTATACAAACGACTGTATCCAGCTAAGGAAACAGCTGGAAATGACATTAGAATCAGGGAAGCTAAATCACCTGGTAAAAGACGTACGACAGAGGGGAAGGGGATCCCACGCCAGGGATGCTCCCCAACCGGAAAAGATAATCAATGTGATCAGCGTAAACTCTGTAAAGGACAAGAAACAGAAAGGAGGGTAGATAACAGAATCATGGATGAACATCCCCATATCCTTCCCAACAATATCCTTGGAGGATATTTCTGAAGAATCTTTGATTGTCGAAGCAGAAGTAGAAGGATACTTGGTCAGACGAGTGTATGTGGACGAAGGTTCATTAGTCGCAGTAATGTTCGAACACGGCTTTGAAAAAACCTACACTCAAGGATAAAGGCTAGGTTGAAAGAAACCCAAACGGACTTGGTAGGATTCGCTGGGGAGATATCGAAACCGTTAGGGAAGATAGAACTGGAGGTGTGTTTCAGCAATGGAGGGATGTGTAGGAGAACCTCCATGAAATTTATTGTGGTCTGAGATCCTTTACCCTATAACATTATCCTAGGTAGACCAGGATTAAAAACCCTTTGAGCCATCCCTTCCACCATTCACTCAAGGATGAAATTCCCAACTCCAAAAGGTGTGGCTACTCTGGTTACACGAACTATCATCATCGCCGAATGTAGACGTCTAGAAAAGAAATAGATGATCGAGGAAGAAAGTTTCGAAGGAGAAAAGGAGGTGGCAGCAACGGAAGAGGTGTTGGTTAACCCATTGTTCCCAGATCAACGGGTGACCATTGGAGGAGGATTGTCCGAGGCATGTAGGGATCAAATCAAATGTATATTAAAAGATAATATGGGAGTCTTTGCATGGGAACCATCTGACATAACGGGCGTACCACGTCGAATTATAGAGCACATGCTGAATGTAAACCCTTCTTTGGATCCTGTATGCCAAAAGTGAAGAACATTCTCAATGAAAAAAAACGGGGTAGTAAAAAATGAAGTTGCTGAATGGGTCAAGGCAGGCATAGTCCGTCCGGTCAGGTACCCTACGTACATCTCCAATCCTGTCCTGGTCAAAAAGGAAGACGGAACCTGGAAAATGTGTGTTGATTTCAAAAATTTAAATTCAGTTTGCCCAAAAGACTATTATCCGGTTCCAAACATAGATTGCAAAGTAGAGTCGGTGATGGGATTCAGATACAAGTGTTTTCTGGATGCCTACTGATTGTGCAAATATGCGTACTATCAAGCTTTGATTAGATCGAAGAGTTCTTCTTGTGGATGTTGAGTTGCCAAGCCTTGAATAACCCGTGTCAACACAAATGGAAACACTACGTTAAGTGAGGCGCAGGGGGTGTCTCTGCGAATCACCTCCGGCGTGAGAGTAAGTATGTGCTTTTTGTATTGAGAGAGTATGAAAGCGTAAGTAACTGTGTGTAAAAGTCTTGGCCATACCTGGAGCCTTTGCCATCTATTTATAGCTGTAGAAATAAGATGGGACGAGGCTTAGCACTAAAGCCGGTGATCGTGGGGGGGTATCTCACGATTTAAGAGGTAATTTTAGGATTGTGTACCACGATCTTTATTTTGGCGGGAAGATCCCAATAGAGATGGAGAACGTGGGTTTGACAATTTGACCTCTGCCCTAGTTTCGTCGAAGGCCCACCGCGAAGGGTGTAGGGCTTCCCGTGGCGGATTCCCGTACTGTTAATCATTCCAAAGATGATTTTACCCCACTCGAAACTATTCAAAGGTTGTATAGTGTATTTGGGAGAAGATCCTATTTGGGCTTCGAAGGGGAGACTTTCGAGCCGAAAGGAAGGGTACGTCATCAAGCCCCCCAGTCGAATGTAATGTATGCATCAATAAATGCATTGCTTTCGACTATCAATTTTCATCAAAATTAGAAGACTTCAGCGTATAACTTTATCTTGTATGCTCTTCCTATGTGAACTTGTCATCAGCCTTCATTCGAAACATGCACGCGTATTGAATGCTACTCCCACTTGGTAAGGAAGGTAGTTGGGTAATGGATAAAGAGGAGCTCTCCTTGAGATATGTGCGTCGTAATCTTCAGAATTCAAACGTCTCTATTAATCCCACCAGACACGTGTACGGCCCGATTCATCACATTATTTACTATATAAAGATCTTTATTTCCCCTCTGAAATTTATCTTCTTTCCTCTGCTTCACAAATCATCTCTTTTCAAAGGTACATTCTCTTTTTTCTTCTATGGATTCCAAATTTGTGATTACTTCTCAAACCTGTAGCTTGACGAAAGAGCAACTTACTCAGTTCGTCCAAGATTTAACATACCCCAAGATGTTAAGATCATTCTTCCAAAAAGGTCACAGACAATTTTTGATGCCCCGTTGGGTTACGTTGGTCTGTATACTCATCACTTTTCACTTTCCAACCTTAGGCTTCCTATCCCTTCCTTCATATGTGAAGTCCTCAATTATTTCAAGGTACACATCTCCCGCTTTAATCCTTTTAGTATAGTGAAGTTGACCACTTTTGCCATCATGTGTAAAGCATATGGGGGTGAACCTACTGTTAACTTGCTTCGTTCTTTCTTGAACTTGGGTCATGCTGGTGATTGGCTAACTCTTTCAAAAAGAGGTAATGCTGATGTTTTTATAGCCCTTGTTAAGCCTATAACCCATTTGGCAAACTGGAACGGCAGCTTTTTCTATGTTGAGAATAAAATCACCCCTTTAGATTATCCAGAGTTTCTACTTGAGAGTAATAAATTTAACAAAAAATATTTTAGGGACAAGGTTCCTCTGCATCCCAAATTAGACCCTTTATATGATCAAATAGCTACATATCCTTGCCGTGTTCGAACCTTCCCCGACCCTATCCTTTATCTGGCAGGTTTGAAAACCTCATGAAAACATAGCCCTAAGGAGCCTGTTATCTATTACCGGGGACAGGGTATATATTCCTTCGTAACTTATTTATGAACTTACATGTTGATGCACTTCTGTCTGTGACATAGTTTTATGTTTTTTTGCAGAAATGGACTTCAAAAGCTTCATGATGCAAGAAATTGATGGTGAATTTAAGTTCCCGCCCGAGGGGTATATTAATGATAACCAAGGCTCTCATTCCTCAAAATCTGTTAATAATGAGGCTCTGACCATTGATGCGAAGCCACTAACCTCTGTACATCCTTCGGACTTTGTTGAAGATGTTGTTGATTCTGATGATGCCTCTGCTAGGGACAACGAGAATCCTCTGGTTGGTACTTCTCTGTCCCCTCTTCTTAAGGCAGGTGAGAAACTTAGATCACTTATCAAAAGGAAACTTCCTTCTAGGGTTGGGGATTCTCTTCCGAAGGTTCGAAAAATGGCTCCCCAAGCAAGCAAGGTGGCTGGTGAAGCCTCTGATCCTCTGGATGTTGACAGTGATACTGATATTCATGGTATGCTCTTATCGTCTTTTAAAATAAGTGTACATTGATCGTTATTGAATAATCTTCTTCCTTCTTTTACAAAATTTCCTTCTGCTAAAGAGTTAAAGGATTCAGCTGACTGTCATTGGGTTGTTGCTCATGTTACTCCTCCCTCTTGGAAGGAACATCTTTGTCAAATAAGCTTAAAACAACTTTGTGATATTCATGATCGAGCGTATATGCGCCAAGTTGTTCTTGACAATGTATTGAATAGTAGGACTCAAGAGTTGATTTCTGCTCTTCATAAGGCCACAGCTTCGTATGATGCTATTCAGGCTAGGGAGCTTAAGAAGGACAAAGCTTATGATAAGTTGGAGAGGAGGTGTAATGAAGCTCTTCTTGACCTGGATAAGAATCCATTAGTTGCTGATATGCGGACTGAGATTGAGGCATTGCAGGGACGTGTTGATGGTCTTCACAGTAAATATACTCGGCTTATCCTTGAAGATAAAAAATGGGCTATTTATGACCAAACATTCTCTTCCCTTCAGTCAAAAATCGAAGGCCTTGAATCGAAGAGAAAGAGACTCAAGCTCTCTGAGATTCAGCTTTTGTAGGAGATGGATGCGTTGAAGCAGGATAGGGCTTCGGTTGTTGCCAAAGTAGTTTCAGATGCTGCTACAAAGCTTATTCGTAGTGATGAAATGGGTATGCTTGTTGCGAAGCTTGTTAAGGCCTCCATTATATATGGTAGATGTGCTGCTTTCGAAGAAGTAGCCAATCTTAAAGAGCCCTTTGTCATGGAGAAGTTGGCTGGTTATCGTCCTACTTCGAAGCAAGAGTACGACCAAGCTGGCGATGATTTGGCGAATGCGTCGTATCCTTTTTTGTCTAAGTATGTCAATGACCCCTATGCTTCTTTGGAACAACTATTTTTGAAGAAACCAGAGTCTTTGCATTCAAAGCCTTCGTATGTGAAGGCTAAATGACTTTTCATTCTTTCTGCTAGCTGGGTGGCATGTACCCGTGATATTTTGAACAAATGACTTTTGTAGTTTTTCTTTGTCTTTTTGTATATGATTTCCACCTGTTTTGATTCTTTAGGAAAGCTAACATGAGTTTAGGTGTTTGTTTTCAAAGGGCTCATGCATGGCCCCTCGTCACTCCCTCTAACATTTTATTCTTCTTGATAACTTGAATTTAGGTGTTTGATTTTGAAGGGCTCATGTATAGCTCTTCTCCACCCCTTCGACGTTTTATTCTTCTTGATAACATGAATTTAGGTGTTTGATTTCGAATGGATCATGTGTGGCTCTTCTTCACCCATTCGACGTTTTATTCTTCTTGATAACGTGAATTTAGGTATTTGATTTCGAAGGGCTCATGTGTGGCCCTTCTTCACCCCTTCGACGTTTTATTCTTCATGATAACGTGAATTTAGGTGTTTGATTTTGAAGGGCTCATGTGTGGCCCTTCTTTACCCCTTCGATGTTTTATTCTTCTTGATAACGTGAATTTAGGTGTTTGATTTTGAAGGGCTCATGTGTAGCCTGACTGGTTGAATTTACACTATATATATATTATAATATATAATAAAATATAAAATATATATATAAGTCTAAAAATCAACAAGATCAATGATATCGAGAAGTAGTATAGAGTGTT
>BQNB010026845.1:0-58197 GCA_026074375.1 Tanacetum coccineum | reverse complement strand
GTTGTCCGCGGTGATCTCGGGAACAACGATGGCATCCTCGTAACCCTCGGTGGGTGCTTCGAGCAATTGCGCCATAGTATAATTATCGGCCATCGTAACTACGGGAGGAGCTTGATTTTCAATAGGTTCCACAAGATTAAATGGTTCAACAAAAGTCGGTGGGACTTGTTGTTGTTGACGGTTAGAATTATGAGATTGAGAACGAGTGCGCATGCACTAAAATATAAAAAGAAAATTTATACTAATTTTTTTTCTTTTTTTCTACTTTTTTTTGGTTTTTTCAACAATGTATTCACAATTTATTTTAATAACGGACAATGAGATAAGACACTTAAACCTATTAATCAACTCGCTTCTAGGTAACTCTTTAAAGAGAAAAACGCACAAAGGAGCGGAGGAGTACGAAAGCGCAAACCTATTAAAAACCTTTCTCCTTTAGGGTCGTAGTTCGTTGGAACAACCCGCCTTATATCCTTCTTAGAGTTTGTTTAACTTTCAAAGGTGAACCGTACCTCGCGAGAGACACAAAAGGTAAGTTTTTGATCTTTGGTTCGGGAACTTATTAATGATAATACTTCAATTGAAAGTATTATATTGATGGTGAATTTTATTTCTTTTTATGGACAATTTTTTAAATTTTTGATTTTTTTTTGGTATATTATATATATACTAATAAAAGAAAAATCTTTTTGTATTTTTTTTATGAAAATAAGCAAAATAAATTTACACTGAAGGATCTTCAAATACAAATTGTCAAACGGCTCAACAATCGTATACAATCCTCCCCGGCAACAGCGCCAAAATGACAACGAGATAAACTCAACCCTTTATATAAATTAAATATAATAAATATATAAATATATAATAAGAATCAAAAAATCTCAATTGTAGTAAACCGGAAGTATGATTCCCAAGTCGTTATGCCCAACGAGTAATGCAATTGAAAGTCGGGAGTCGTTTTGATAATAGATGCTTGAATGGAACAAAATTTAGATTCGATATCTAAAACTACGGGAAAATTAAGGCAAACACTTAAAAACAATTAAGGCAAAACTAATTTAATTAAAAATGCAAACCGGGAATCCTAAAACATGACATAAAAACCCTAAATTATTAAAATTAAGTCCTAAAATGATCTTTTTGAGTTTTAATTAACCCTAAGTGACTAAAATGTAAGAATAAAGAAAACTAGACCAAAAACGAAGGTGATTAGGGCTTAAAAACACTAAAAACGTGAACGAGATTCAATCCCGCTCTTTAAAAAATCAAATTTTCCAATTTTAATCCTACGAAAGTAAATCTAATTTTCCTAGGTCCTAATTGTTAAAAGAAAATTTTCTAAAAAAGAATTATATTTTTTTGACTTTTTTATATTTTTTTAGGAATAAAAAACGATTTTAATGAAATTAAATGTTTAAAAATACTAGATTATTTAATAAAAATCTAAAAAAATTAGCAAAAGTAGCTTCAACAATGAAGAATCTAATAAAAATAAGCTGGGAAAAACAGCTTATCTAAATAAGCTGTTAAAAAACTAAAAAGGCTTATAAGCCAAAAGTTAAGCCAGCTAATCAAAATAGCTAAAAATAAGCCCAAACAAGCTACGGAGTATAATATAAAAAAGGGACTCAAAAAGATGGTAAAAGAATTAATGGTGCAAAGACTAACGGAAAAGACCCAAGGGCGCTAGTGGTGTGGGGTGTGTGTGTTAAAACGTTTGGTGAGTGGGGTTGAGGTCTCGGGTTCGAGCCCTGCTCACTTGGGACTTCCCCTACTCCCAAATGTTTTTATTTTCCATTTTTTTTACAACTTTTTTGTTAAGCTAAAAATAAGCAACTTTTGTAAAGACAAAATTTTTGAAACTTAAAAATAAGCTCAAAATAACTGAAGGTGGACAGATGCTAAAAAAGCTTAAATGCTAAATGTTGACAATTTTAGAACTAAATAAGCCATTATAACACCATTAAGCTGAAAAGAGTTATAATTCATAACCCTAATAAGCACCTAGGAGTTAAAATAAGCAAAGAAAATAAGCCAGAACTAAGCCTAATTGACAGATTCACTAAAAAAAGCTTTAACACTTAAAATTCTTAAACTAAAATGCAAATAAGCTCAAATAAGCTTTAACCAAAACTTAATAAGCTAATATTGATTAAAAATAACCTAATAAACAGAACTAAACCTAAATTAAGTAAATGCAATAAGCAAATAAGCTTAAATAAGCAAATAAGCTATTGGGTCCAAACTGTGATCAAACAGCCCTAGGGACACTTTTCTAAGCTTATTTTTAAGCTAGAAAAAAGGTCCTTATGGCTTAGAAACTATAACGCCCTTAAGTTATCCAAAGCTACAAGAATCATAATCAGAAAGTGAGATTGAAACAAAATTGATCCATGAAAAGCTAAGGCAAAGGCTGTTTGTTCAAAAAGTCACAAACAAGAACTTTACTTGGAGCTTGGGAATAACACTTTTGAGCTCAAGATTTAGGTATGTGAAACAAATCCTTATTGTCTTTAAAAACCTACCAAAACAGATATGATTGGGACCTCAAAGAACAAGTAGCAACAATCAAAAATCATTTTGAAATTAAGAATAAGCCACAATAAGCAAATCAAAAAGCTGTTTTTCAAACTTTCAAACACTTAGCAAAATTTGACAGACTTTGGTAAAACTTTAAACCACAATTGCAGACTTAAAGACATTAGGTTCTAACTTGTTTTAACACTTCATTAAACACAAAAACATCACACATTTACAAGATTCCAAAAGAGGATCAAATCAATGGCTGAATAAACAAACTATGATCTCACAGATTCAAACAACAAGTATTTTAAACTAAGATTTTGAGATTAAACACCTAAAAATTTAAACAAACTGAATTTATCACTACTTTTATCTAGTCTAAGTTGACTCAAGAGCACAAAATAAGTTTTACCCATTTTTGAACCTGAACATAGTTAATCCAAACACCCCTTTAAGACTATTTTAACAACCTTTTAACTTGATTAATGCTGATTTAAGCCAAGTTTTCAAAACATCAGATGTTTAATAAGTCAAAAAGACATTATTAAGCAATTTTCAACAACCAATAAGCACTTAAACTAGCAAGAACATATTATGTTACCTTTTTAAGCTATTTTAGACAGATTTTAAGAAAACTAGAACAAATGATTTCTAAGCTATAAGCAAGCATACATAAGCATTTAATAACATAAATAAGCAACAATAAGCAACAACAAACAGTAAATAAGCAGAAATAAGTAGTTGAATAGTAAATAAGCTAAAAATGGAAATTTGGAACTTACAAAAGCCCTTGCTCAAAACAGGGCAAACAAGCTTATAAATAAGCTAATCTACAAGCTCTAGCTTGTCAAAAGACAAGCTAGTGACAGCAATAAGCCCTTCCCTTTTTGGCTTATCTTCCAAATAGCTTTTTGAGTGAATTTTGGTGAACTAGTTCTTTAAACAACATAAAACTAGAAAGTTTTCATTGCTTAAGTGATAAACAGCTTATAAGAGTATTAATAAGAGCTTATAATAGCTTTTAAAACATAAATGAACTTAAAAACTTGCAAACAGATTTTAAAACCAAACTTTAAATTTCATTAAACTTTTAAAAACATTACAAGGAAAAAAAGTACATTAAGCTAAATTAAAACTAAGATAAGCTGAAAAATTAAAACTCGATGCCTCATATGGGCTTACAAGGTCCTATTTATATAAAAGCTAATAAGCTTCTAGGATGTGTGTTTCTTCTGTGAGACATAAGGCAGCTGTGCTTCTTGTGTGAGCAGCTCAAAGTCTTTATCTTAGCCATTGATTATGAGTGGTGCCCAAGCCCTTTGATCTTAACCCTTCAATCTTTGTCTTTATTCTTAGACGAATTGGGTGTTTGAGGATTGCCATGGTGGCAATTGTTGATATATGGGGTGGGGTTTGATGGGAGAGTGATGTTTTGTTGTGTGGTGAAAGGGGTTTTTTCTGGTTATACTGCAAGAAAGGACACACGCATTGTGTGTGTTAAAGATAAACAGTGCTTGGCGCCCTTTTTGAAAGTTTTTGAAGTTGGCAAGTATGGTCCCTGTGGTGTATTAACTTTGGGGTTTTTGGCAAAAACAGTCCTTGAGGTTATATGGTGGGTTTACACCCACAGTCCTTAAGGGTTAACGGGTGTTAAGTGTTTTTGGGTTTATGGTTTTGGGCTTGTGATGGGCCGGGTACAATGGTTAAAAGGGTTATAAGGATTTGGACTTTTCAAGCTTTAAAAGCTTATAAGTCTTGTCATTAATAGCTTAATGGGCTGCCCCGGCCCATTAGATGGGTAAGGGTGGTCCATTAAGTATTTCTTTGGTTACGGCTCCGTCTTTGACTTTGACTTTGTCGGGGTTGCCTTTGACTTTGACTTCTCACGCTTTTCCATTTCATGCTCGGTTTTGTCCGTTTTGACTTGGTTTTTGTCCTTTTCTTAGATATCCGTTACTTGCACAATACAAATGCAAAACATACAAATACAATGTATTTTTGGGTACGTTTTTGGTCATTTAAGCACGTTTACCTAGGTAAATGGTATGTGTTATTAAGCACATACCAACAAGTAGCATGATTTTAGCTCCTTTGTCTAGAAATTGTACATTTATATTCCCGCCACTAGATCATTCCCATTCATTCCATTTCATTTCAAAAAAATAAAACACACACATAAGTGTGTGTCTGTGTGTGTGTTCGTTCGCCACCTAAACCACCACAAACTACCTTAAATTTTCTAACTTTAATCAAGAACGAGATACTACGGGTTGATACGAGTATTTGGGTATTCATTTAAACAACGTTTGGGTTGTCCGGTTCGCGTCGAAATCTATACTTTTGAAGATTTTCTTGTAAGTTTCTAAATTTAAATTTTGTTTGTCCTTTTGAGTTTGTATTGATGCATAGATGTTAGTTGTACAAGTTGATCGTCGTAAAAATCTATTTTTGGAAACGAAACGGATAAAAAAGGGTGTTTGGCTTGCGTCGGATTCAAAACGAAACAAGAGGGTTTTGTAGTTTTGATGTTGTGGTCGTGATGGTTGAGAAACATATATTGTTAGATAGCTTATTTTGTATAATAGCTTGTATAGCTTATTTTGTGGGCTTTTCGTGGCTTATTTTGAGCTTATATGCTCACGTCACCTTTTGAAATCACTAGGGAAGTGATCTTGAATATTTTCGTGATATGGCGCATGTTCGTGGACTATTTTTATAGCTTATGGTAGTAACCAAATGCGATACGTAGCTCACTAGCTTATTTTCAAGCTTAATATATATATTGTGAAGCTTATAGACTCACGACCAATAAGCCTATTTAAGCCGTGGCTTAATGGGAGAGTTTATTATGGTCCGGATTATTTTTTACTTATTAGTATGAGCTTATGTATATAAACGGACCTTGATTTTGGACTTGTATCGTATTTTGAACTCATAAATATCTTAATGGACCCTTATTGGGTTTAGTCGTTATAAGAGTTTTGACGGACTTTTTAAAAATGAAATGTATTTACGAAGTGATATTGAACAATATTTTGGGGGGAAACGTTTTAGTAAACGTTAAAGATCGAGATTTTGGAATTTTGTCAGAAAAGTGTCGAAAGTTTGAAAAGTGTTTGAAATAAAGGTTAAAAACCTTGGAAAACGTTGTATAAACGTACGGGTCATGTCGAAATTTCGTAAAAAGTTTATACTTAGAAATTTTACCAAAAAACATGATTTTTTATTTTAAATAATAAAACATTATTTATTTTATTTATTTAATAAATTCACTAAAAGACGAAAAATATAATTTTTCTCGAAACTTCTCTAATATGTTTATTATGAATAAACATTTCGTTTTCAACCAAATTATGATTATTTTTACGATGACTAAGGTTACCGAATGGACTTATCGATATATATTTATAATTATTTATTATAAATATTTACTTATATTATTTATTTATTTTCTTTAAATAGTATAAGTATGTATTGTTGAGCAATGGGATTGATATGATTGTTGGGTTATGTCGTCAACCATCACACCACTAAATTGTTACGGATAATTGTACAACGTGTCTAAACTCTATGCATCAAACGTGAAGACTGTTTTGGGAAAAATGAAAGGATTAAATGGACATAACTGGACTAGGTCGTGTGCGGACGTAGTTGGCATTTGTTGTTGTGATTGAGATTTGGTTGCTAATGACTTGCTTGAGGTGAGTTCTCGTAGCCTGCCCATTTTTCTACTGTTTTTCCGTTGGGGGAAAATGATACTCAAATGTGTTTTGAAATGTTTTGAATTGAACTGTGCGAAATGTGGTTTTGTTTTTGGGACAAGATATGTGCTTATGATTGCTATGTGAATATTATGTGTTGTATGATTGTTTTGATCGGAGGGGTACGCCTATCCCAGTATTTGTGTGGTTATTGGAGCGGCTGGGTACGCCTACCTAGGTATGTGTGAGGTCCTGCCCTAATCTAGTGCTCCAGCTGGTAGGCCCTTTAGGTGCGTGGTATGTGCTTAAATACATATACCTTTTACCTAATAAAACGAGTTAAAAAGACCAATAATGACCAAAAATACATAAAAATGCATTGTATATGTGTATTTCGTGAATTGTGTCTTGCAGATAAGGATATTAAATAAAAGGGCAAAAACAAAGGCAAAGCAGACAAAACCAAGCACGGGAATGGAATGAGTGCAAAAAATCAAAGCCGAAGGCGTATACATTTTTAAATGGGCCAACCCGTTCCCATTTAATGGGTCGGGTCAGCCCATTAAGAACTATACTTTTAAAAACCTAAGCCTTATACATAACTAAAACTAATCCAATCCATAAACCTTTATCATAAAATTTGACCCAGAACAAAAGCCCAAGTCCAAACCCATCCCTGGTCAAAGTCAGCCTTATAACACCTTGGTCAATATTACTGTGCGTCCCTTCCATTTTCCCTCCCATTTCACCTCAACATCGAACAACAGGGTAAATCCATTTCACCCACACACACACACCTTTGCTTCTAGAAGTTAATACCTGACACGTCTGACACATCCATTTAGCCACGTTGGCAATCCCATGCATTGTGATTGGAGGATGTGACATGCACACAATCCAAGGGTCTAAGATTGACGGAAATGAGGCGGTTTGGATTGGAAGGCCATGATTAAAGATTGAAGGCATCTCTCAAGTCTCTCACAAAAGAAGCATACCTCAAGACGCTCCTTCATATATTTCTTCTATAAATAGGGATAGTTTTCCTCATTGTAAAATCATTAGTTTTAGGATTAGAGTAGTTTTACTTTCAGCTTATTTTCCAGCTTATTAATGTACTTTTTTTAAAGCAATGTAACCTTCTTTTGTTAATGAAATTTCATTTTCCTTGATTTTTGTCTTAATATTTTAGTTTTAAGCTTTTTATTATGCAATGTGTTTTCATTTAAAGCAAACTCAATAAGCTCTTATAATCTAATGTTTCTCAGATAAGCTTTCTCATAAGCTTATTTAAGTTCCTGTTCATTAATTCACTCTAAAATTACCTCAGCTTTTGTTTTGGATGATAGCCAAAATTTGGAGGGCTTATAGACCGCTCACCAGCTTGTTTATAACAAGCTGGAGCTTGTAGAATAGCTCTAAGAGCCTTTAAACTCCCTGTTTAAGCAAGGGAAAAGGTATACTTCATTATTTACTTTTTAGCTCATTTTTACCTTTTTAGCTTATCTTCCTACTTATTGCTTATTTTCCTGCTTATTGCTTAATGTCTAGTGCTTAATCTGTCTTATTATATCTTAATGTGTCTTAATCATTTAGATATTTGCTTAGTTTGAGTTTAAAATGAGTTATGAGTAATTTGTCCATTTTTCAAGTTAATTGTGCTTATTAAGGTGCAGCTTATTTCTAAAGCTTATGTATGGATTAGTTTGTGCTTATTAGTCTTGTTTTGCTTATTTGATAATCTGTTTTCATTGTTTGAGATCTCTTTAGGTTTGTTCTAGCTAAAAAGTAGATTTCTAAAATCTAAAGGGGTGTTTGGGACAAGCAGTATTAACATAAGTTAATACTGCTTGCTTGATCTTGGTTAACAAGCCAATTTCCATAAGCTCTAGTTTAGTCTAAATACTAGTTTAAATAAGTTTTGAATAAGTTTTTTCAAGTTTTCTAGATTATTTTATCAATGTTCAAGTCTGCTAACTTTAAAGTATTTTAAACTGCTCATTTGATAAGTTTCTTTAAAATCTACTTGAGATGTGATTTTTGTTAAATCCTATGAAGTTGTCATTATACAATCATTTTACATCTGTTTTAAGTTTAAAGTCTATGGTTTATCCCTTTAAGTCTTTTGCATCAAAACCAGTCAAGTATAGAACTAGTATAAAGTCTTTTATTGAAAGTCTTATTGTGCAGATCATTTAGGATCATTTCTTAGCTTAATTTAGGTTAATCTTAATTAAAACTTGCTTATGGTGATAAGTTTTACATCTGTTTTCAGTTGCTAGTTTGTCCCAAATCCTTTTGAGTTTTATAATTTAGTAACAAAATGACATTTATTCGTACTAATCCAAAAACAAGTAGTTATTGGTCAATGGATTTGCATTTTCTAGCTTAGCTTTTAAACTTATTTTTTTAAATTCAGTTTATTTTGATTCCTTGAGTCATAGTCTTAATCTGTTTTCAATTTGTAGCTTAATTCTTTTGCTTATTAGTTCTAATTTCTAGCTTAAAGGTAGTGGTTTAGCATGTTTGTCTGTTTTAAGTGTCTACTGTCTTATTGCTTTTTAAGTGCTTTTTAGCTTGTTTTGTTTGCTCATTTTCAACCCTTTGTGCTTATTAAGTCTAGGTGAGGGCTGTGTTCAGCGTATTTTCTTTTCTTAAATGCTTATTGAAGTCTAAAAGCCACACAGTTTAGCTAAAAGTCATTTAGTCTTAAATAAGCTAACTGTTACCTCTTTCAGCATTTTTCTAGCTTATTTTTAAGTTTTGCTAAAAAGTTCTTTTATTAAAGCTTCTTTATTTTGCTTATTCTTTAGCTTTTCAAAAAGAAAATATAAAAAAAAAGTTTTGCAAAAAGGTAAGGTCCATGACTCGAACCTGTGACCTTCCCTTCACAACATACAACTACCACTGCGCCCTTGGGTCTTTTTCATAAGACTCCTACACCATCAATTATTTATACCAGTTTTAGTTTTGAGCTTATGTTGATTATTTGCTTGTTATCTGCTTATCTGTTTTAGCTTATTTTCCAGTTTTATTTTTCATAGATTTTAAATAAGTCAAAGTATTTTCATAAATTTTCCAGATTTTTAATAATTAGTTTTCTATTTTTAATATTTTATTTAGATTAAATTTGTTTTTAATTCATAAAAAAAATACAAATAAAAAAATATATTATTTCTTTTTCAAAAATTATTTTAATACATTTAGGTTTTATAAATTTGCATTTTAAGTTTTTAGAGTTTATTTTGCTTTATTTTTGCTTACCCGTTAGTCGTTAATTTCCCGTTAAGTGTTTAATTGTTGTTTGAATTTAATTGTGCCTTTAAATCTAGATTAGTGTGCCTTTATTGGTTACCCCTTCGCATTAGTAGATTTAGAAACCAAAATCAAATCTTGAATGACAATCAAGCTCGATTTGCGACATTAACGTGGTTTTCAATTCGTCTCTCGTCGGGACACGACATCCGGAGGATAGACTTTTACTTTTCCTAAAGTAAATTTTCATATCTAACGGGAAACTTTCTATACTATTACTATTTGATATTTTGGGATATATTTTATATATAGACTATTATATTCAAATCAGTTTTTGGCGCCGCTGCCGGGGAGAGGTGTAGCGATTTTTACGAGATTGTTCGTGTTCGAGCCTTGAAGATCCATTTCTCGTGAATCGTTTCATTTTATTTTATATAAAAATACAAAAATATTTTATACTTCTATTTTTATTTTCTTTTATTTTAATAGTGAAAATAACCGTGTGTTAATTGTCAAATCGGCTCACCTTTAGTAACCAAACTATAAGAGAGGTATAAAAAGGGTCGATCCTGCGAACTTTGAAGGTTTTTAAAACGCTTCGCGCTTACCCGCTCCTCCGCTTCTTAGTGCGTTTTCTAGAGAGCACCGTGCACTTTTTGGACTATCGGTTACTCCAAAATATTTCGCGCTTTCTTTAATTTATTTTCCTATGTATTTTTTAAAGGAAGTATGATCAAATACTCCTAAATAAAAGAGTAAGGCTTTATGTAGCGAGGAAGAAATTTTCTAAAATTAAAGCAAGTTGTGAAGAAGAGCAATAATTCAACCAGAGATATACAAGAATTTGCTACTCGGAAACTCATTAATGATTTGAATAATTTCTTAATGGAATTCAACTAAAACAAGCCTAATCCTAGCTATTCCGGTTTTGACCAACCCCCGTAGTATTCCATCGATCATCAAGAAGACCTTAATCAGCAGAATATGAATGATGAATTTAAGATTGAGTTAAGGAATGAACTTCTTAACACTATGCAATCATTGTGTGAGATGATACTTCAACGAGAGCATGCAGCTAATGTTAGTACTCATACTCATGAGCCTTCACGACGTTTCAATATTATTTACGATTATGACAATGATGACGAGGAGAGTACTATTCCTTTGAATGAAATTACTTCTCAAATTCCTCCAATCACACCCGTCTTACCGACTATGGAGCCTGAGGATTCTCTCAGTATGGGGGATGAGAATCTTAGCACTATTCCTGAAAAGGAATCGGACAAAGTAATAAAGTCTAGTGTTGAGGACCTTGTTCCAATCCCAAGTGAGTCCGAGGATACATCCGGGAGTGATAATGAGTGTAATTTACCCTCGTGTAATGATTTCTCTCCCATTAACGTTTCTGGGAAAAAATCTGTGACTTTCTCTAACCCTCTATTCGACTCTAATGAAGATTTTACCTCTAGTGATGACGAGTCACTATCCGTTGAGGACGTTTCGGAAGATAATGTTAAAATTTACTCGAACCTTCTTTTCGAATTCAATAACGAATATATCTCTAGTGACGTAAATCCTCTTTTTGATGAGGTGTTAGAGGCCATCGAGAGTAAGGACTCTTATGTTTCTAACCTTGATGAGCCGGCTTTGCTTGTCACACCTTTTTCCGATACTAATACGGATGAGTGTTTCGACCCAGGAGGTGAATTTGATGAGATCAAAGCTTGTCTTACAAGTGATTGGAAAATGATGATGGACTTTGACTCTGGAAGGAGACAATTTTCCTATCTTGAGAAGTTATTAAGTGATGATACATCATCTCCTCTCCCTCCGAAAGAACTTTATTTTGAGGATCTTAAGGTGATAAAATCTTCTATTGATACTCCTCCAGATTTTAAGGACGATTATTATGACTCGGAGGGAGACATTATCTATCTTGAGAGTTTGCTTATTAAAGATACTACCCATAATCTCCCTCCTGAGGTGTTTTTAGATCATGACCCAAAAAGCTTAAAGGATGAACCTGATAATGAAGATTTGAAGAATATGATCAAAGTTTTCGACCCCGGGATTCATGAGAAAATTATTTCTCTGACATATGTGAGGTTACCCTTTGAGGATCGCCATTATTTTTCCCTCACATTTGTTATCAAAATCTTTCTTCTTTTTCTTACCTATCTTGTGAACTCTCTTCTTCTTCTCTCCTCCGGGAGTGAGGACACCATTTTTGACCCCGGCATCTCCGCTTATAGTTTCTATTCCTTAGAGCCGGTGGCATATGAAAGTCCGATGATGATTTTTCCATTCTTCTATTTCTGCCCCAAGGACAAAGGAATTCGGGGAGAGTCAAGCTAGAGACTCGCACAAAAACAAGCGCTTCTCGGGAGGCAACCCGTGTTTCTATCTTCTTTTTCTATTTTCTAATAAGTGTGACGTGAGGAGGCTCGCCTCTTCCTTTCTCGTGTTTCGTGGCTTGTGTTTTATGTTCAGGATTGCCCGGATTATGAAGACTCTCGTGCTCGTGGTTTTGTCCATCGTTCACTCAAGCTTCAATCCTTAGCATGCTTATATATGGGAATCCGATATCCTAGATCTTATTGACTAACGTTTATCTATTAGCATAATTAATAAACGGCTTTAGATTTACGTAGAGACCCTTTTATATTAGGATTATGCATTGATTTTAGTATGGGGGTGGCAGTCTCACATTGAGGACAATGTTTAGTTCTAGTATGGGGGTATCTATCGATTTGATCTTACTTGCATTTGCTTTGTCTTCACGTAACCCCGTTTTGCCACCAAAAATACCAAAAATATGTGATTTTATGCCAAAATTAAAAATTTTCAAAAATAAAATAAGTGTTTTGACACGAATTTTTGACTTTCCGATGGTGAGAATAAGAATAAATTTTGACTTGATCGAGCATGTTGCGCTCTAGCTTGCCCCTTAACCTATATAAATTTAAGCTTTTGCTAGTCTTTTATACAAGAAGCTTTAAAACGCGAATTCTAGCTTGAAAAAGCCAAGAGTTTGCAAGTTTCCATAATAGACTTTAAATATGCAAAGCTTGATTTTATTAGACTAAGCATTCGCGGATCTTTTTATTAAAGATTTTAAATTTGCGAAGAACAAAAAATGATAGAGTTTAATATAAGTTAGATGCTAAGCGTGGAGTAGTTGGATCTCTTTAGAGCTCATAGAGGTTAATTGTGGCTTTTTGCTCCCATCAGCTTAATAAACGTTATATTATTGTTAAATAAATAAAGTTGCTTTGGTTTTTGCGATTCTTAGTTTAGATCCCTTCGTAGAGATTCCTTCTGGTGAAAGTAAGGTACACATCGAGGTTTTGTCAGTGTTGTGAGGAAATAGGCTACCGATTCCTAACGGCTCGCTACCGTTGTCTAGGTAGTTAAAATACTACAGGACTTAAAATTTGGCTATAGTAATAATAATGTAATAAACTAAAGCCAAAATAAGACCACTGGACCATGGTTGTAACACCCCCAAATTGGGTCGCAGCGGAATAAGGATCCGGGGCGTGTTACTTCAAGATCAACAGCACAAGATATATATAAGAACGACACAAAAAGTCGTTTAAATTGATACATTGGATTTAATTAAAAAGACTATTACAAATAAGCTTTATCAGCTTCACTTGTCCTTGTTTAATTTACAAAAGATGACATAGATTTCCTAAATATGATATAAAAGTCTTTAACGTGCAATCCAAAAACGTTAACCCAATGATCCATGGCACCTCGTAACTATTGACCTCTGAAAAACATTGCTTAATCACCGTCAACAAAATGTTGGTGAATTCTCATAGTTTATGTACTTTAAATTATGCAGGACCGCAAAGACTTTCCCGTGATGTTACAACATATGCTAACAATCACAAAAAACATATTACATATACACTCTTGATCATGACATTGAAGCTCGACGTTTGTCGCCAAATATTGTTACAAGCCCGAAATGATGTTCTAACCGAAACATCCCTGTGATTGATCAATGCTATAACTTTCGTTCCCGGTGATAGATAGTCACCCGAGCGGGGTCGAGGTCATTCCCAAATAGATCTATTAAATAACTACAATTCGCCCTCACATAATGTAATTCCCAACACTCTATGCAATTGACGTTCATGATAATGGGCTTAAAACTTGGGTTATCGGTACTTAGGCAAACATGTTAATCAATGCAACAATATCCACTTGCGTCCAATTTGTAAATCAAAGCATGTTTCAACCCAAACTATTAGATAAAATCAGTAAACTGTAAAAGTGTGGGGCTATGAACTCACCTCAGTGAGTGATTGATAATTTATATCAGTGTGGGAAATGCTTCACGATTATTCCAAATGCAACTAATAAATATATTAGGTCGTATTAGTACCGAGTACTTTATTAATAATTATATAATTCCTATAGTTGTTAACATCATACTATCGTTGGGCTATCTAATTAAAGAGGTCATGACATGACGTAACGATGAGTTAGGAAATTTTAAATCTAAATAACAACTCGTCGTACGCCATCCGAGACGGCTCATTTATGAAACTCCCTCGTATTATAGCCTTGATAACACGTAATATTCTATATAGCTTTATACCGACTAAACGTTTTGGTAAAATCATTGTCTATTAAAGTTGAAAAGTTTAAATATACTTTTTGTAAAAATGACCTAGTTTTGTCGTTTTAAGTCCGTTGCTCGCGTTTCTTACGCCCACGTCTTCGTAGTAAGACGAGTGATCAAGATATTACATTTTCAAGTTTTTGATATTCTGCGATGAATAGTGTTTTTACTGTTCACAACAGCTCCTTACTCGTTTTAGGGTTTTAATTAGCGTAAACTTGTAATCGTAACATAAACTAATCCATTTTATCCTGATTTTAGTGATTCCTTCGGTACGTCTTGGTTCTTAAAGATGTTATGCATATTTTATAAAGTTGGGTCCACTGATGAATAGTACTTTTACTGTTCATAGTTTATAAAATTACTTTTATAAACTTTAATTATCGTAAATGTCGTAGTTTATTCGTTATAGGTCCGTTTTTAGCGATTCTTTCGAGTACGATCTCGTAATTAAAAGTTATATAATATTTTGCTGTTTTTTCAAAATATGAGTTTCTGTAATGATAGTGCTTTTTATCAAAATCGTTTTATAAAAGTTATTTCTGTCGTAAAACTCGAATTACGTATCTTTTTTGTTTATAAATCGGTTTATTTCGGTTTCTATCATTTTGAATCGTATGGAGGCGTTTTATTTTTATATGAGGTTAACCCACTGCTATATGACATCGAACTAAACAGCCCTTGTATTATCCAAATGTATTCTTTTATAAAAAGTGTTTGTTTCATTAAAATACTTTTAGAAACCCTAATTTATACTTAAACATGTTTATACTTAAACCATATGTTAACATACTTTTACATCCATTTTTCCATGATATATATAACCATATGACATAAGAATAAGTGTATAAATTCATAAACATAAGTGATAATCATTTAACACTATTAACAGTCCTAAAAAGATGGTGTGATTTAGCCATAAATAAACAGTATTACACATAAAATAATATAATTAAAAAGTAAAAGGGAAATAGGCAGACCTTTAGGGTATGATGTTGAGATGAGAAATAGGCTGAACCGTGTTAGAGTTCAAAACCAAAGCTTACAAGCTTATAAACCCTAGATTAGGTTTGAAACCCTAATCTTTCCTTTTCTTCCTTAATACTTGCTAATGGTGAACCAATGCTTGTAAACACTTTAGTGTGTCTTAGGATTGATGTGTATAGGCTTGTATGGATTGTAGAAAAATTTTGTATGATTTGTTTGGTTAGCTTATTCAAGCCGTGGGTTTTAGGATACAAAAGAGAGAAAGAAAATAATTTTGCTAAGTAAAAGAGTGTATGAAACTTCACATATGAGTGCTTGTATTTATAGGAGGAGGAAACTAGATATTTGTAGTTGCATACTTTGACCAAGAAAATTCAAAGGGGGGGGGGGGGTTTGACCGTGGGTTCAAGGGGACCAAAAAGGAGGGTTTTAAGGGTTTAAAGCTTATGTTTCTTGGTCTCCTATCATGGGAATCATCCCATGATTTCAAGGATTAGTGTTTTCTAGTTTAATTTCTTTTATATATTGTTTTATGTGGTTTTTATAAAGAAAAGTGTAAGTGAATGTTTATTTAATAATGTAAAGTGTAGATTTTTATATAAAAGTTTACTTGTAAAGTCTTGTATTTTGTATAGTATTTGTTATCTTGTAATAAAACATATGAAACGCAGTATATATATATCTATGCATAAAGTTTTATATTAAACTTCGATCATTTGTATACAAACGTAGGTATTTGTGAAGCGTACGTTAATTTTTAGGGTTTCCGGGAAAACTAATTTGTACAATTATCGCGGAAACGTAAAAAACCTTTCACGTATCCCGATAAAATAACTTATTGTAATGTTAATAATTATCCTCAAAATTAAGTACTTAACCCGTGTTTGACGTAAACAATAATTTGCTGATGCCGTTTACTGTTAATGATTAATTTTGCTTACGCGATTTAACTTAAGATTTTCCATTAAAAAACAACGCGTTATTATAATACAAAAATAAATAGCGATTTATAAGTCGTACATTGTCCTAAAACACGGGGTGTTATAGTCTCCCCCGGTTAGCTGAGCCTTGTCCTCAAGGCTTAAGACGCAGCACTTGACGACGACCCGGTCTTTGAGAACAGATGTGGGTATTTCTTCCGGAATTGATCCTCGCGTTCCCACGTAAACTCAGGACCTCTCTTGGAGTTCCATCGTACCTTGACTAATGGGATACGGCTTCGCTTCAACCGTTTAACTTCACGATCTGTGATCTCTATAGGTTCCTCGACAAAATTGAGCTTGTCATCAAAATGAAGTCCATCCAAGGAACAAAGGCTAAGGGTTCGTCGGATGAACTTATTTAAGTTGGACACGCGAAAAACGTATTATGAACTCTTGTCTCAGCTCTAGGAAGCTCGAGCTTGTAGGCAACGTACTCCAAACCCTTTTTATTACCTTTGAAGGGTCCAACAAACTGGGATTTAAATTTCCCTAGTTTGCCAAATGTTACCCCTTTCCAAGGCGAAACTTTAAGCATCACTTTATCTCCAACCTCAAACTCCATCGGTTTACGCTTCAAATCAGCGTAGCTCTTTTGCCTATCACGAGCGGCTTGCATCCTTTGCTTAACTTGAATGATTTTCTCGGTCGTCTCTTGAACTATCTCTGGACCGGTGAGTTGAACTTCTCCAACCTCAGCCCAACAAACAGTGGCTGAACGACATTTTTGCCGTAAAGTGCTCAAAGGGTTGCAGCCTTAATGCTAGCATGATAACTGTTATTGTATGAAAACTCGACCAATGGCAAATGTTTAACCCAACCATTTCCAAAGTCGATCACACAAGCACGAAGCATATCTTCGAGAGTTTGAATGGTTCTCTCGCTTTGTCCGTCAGTTTGCGGATGATATGCCGTACTCATATCTAAACTTGTACCCAAAGCTTTCTGAAGTGACCTCCAGAAATTTGATGCGAACCTAGGGTTCTCCGATCCACAAATATCAAGACGGTATTCCATGCTTGTTAACTACTTCCTTTAGGTACATTCTCGCTAGTTTCTCCAGAGGGTCAGTTTCCCTCATGGGTATAAAAATCGCGGACTTTGTAAGTCGGTCAACGATCACCAATGGTGGATGTCATAACCCTTGTTGTATGACTTAGGAAGCTTCATGATCAAAATCATCGTGGATATGTCATTCCATTGAGGTATCTCGGGTTGTACCAACAAACCTGATTGTCTCTGATGTTCAGCCTTGACCTTAGCACAGGTCAAGCACTTGCTAACATAGGTGGCGATGTCGGCTTTCATATTGGGCCACCAATATAGCTTCTTTACGTCTTGATACATTTTCCTAGGACCCCCCCCCCCCCCATGTTGGGATGGATAGAATACTTTGATTTGTGTGGGATCGTGCATGATCACAGTCCGCAACATCACCCATTAACAAGGTAACCAGCTCCTGCCATTGAGGCATAGGGTTCCATCCGTACGAGGTTCCAACTTTTCTGTCCTAATTGCCTCTGGAAATTTAGCATTTTCAATCAGCATACCTCCAATATCCTCACTCTTGATGTTTTCTGGTTTCCGTGCCTTAGTCTGAGCATTCAAGATTTGCTTAGGAAGATCCAAGCTAATAGTCATGACTATGGCCGACTTCTTAACGGTGGTTCTCGTTCTTCCTGCTCAAAGCATCAAGCAACGACATTTGCTTTTCCTGGGTGATAACGAAATATCGCATCGTAATCACTAAGCAACCTCTAACATCGGCGTTGTCTCATATTCAGGTTCCCTTCTGATCAAGAATGGGTTGTAAGCTCTTTATGATCAGTGAACACTATACACTTGGTTCCCTCAGTTAGTGCCTCCAAATCTTTAAAAGCGAACACTTATGCTCCAAAGTTCCAAATTCATGAGTATTATAGTTCTTCGCATGGTTCTTTAACTGGAGGGATGCATAAGAATCACCTTTTCGCTTTGCATCAACACAGCGCCCAAACCCTTAATGATAAGCATTCGTTAGTATCCGTATAAATCTTGCTTCCTTCAGGTAAAGCCAGAATTGGTGCACTACACAACTTCTGCTTCAATAACTGGAACGCTGCTTCTTGTTTGTCACCCCACTCAAACTTGACCTTCTTTTAGTGAGCTCTTGGTCTTGGTTTGGCGATTTTGAAACCTTTAATGAACCGTCGATAATACCCAACAAAAGACCTAAAAACTGACGAATCTTCGTTGGGTGTCTTAGGAGATTGCCCAATCTTTATATCCTTCGCCGATTTGATCTTTGCTGGATCCACATGAATTCCTTTATTATCAATCACGTGACCGAGGAACTGTACTTTGGGAATCCAAAATTCACACTTGGAAAATTTTGCATACAACTCCTCTTTCTTCAACAACTCCAATATTATCTTTAGATGCTCTTCGTGCTCTTGCTTGTTCTTGGAATAGATCAAAATATCGTCAATAAAGACAATTACGAATTTGTCCAGATAAGGTTTGCACACTCGGTTCATGAGGTCCATAAACACAGCAGGTGCGTTGGTCAAACCAAACGGCCATAACTATGAAATTCATAAATGGCCGAACGAGTTCTGAAAAGCAGTTCTTCGTAAATGTCTTCGCTCGAACCTTCAGTTGGATGATAAACCTAAACCTTTTAGGTCGATCTTCGAGTAGATACTCGACCCTTGAAGCTGATCAAATAAATCATCAATTCTTGGTAGCGGATAACGGTTCTTCACCGTCAGTTTGTTTAATTCCCGATAGTCAATGCACATCCGGAATGATCCGTCTTTCTTCTTGACAAACAAGACCGGAGCTCCCCAGGGTGAGGAACTGGGTCTTATAAAGCCCTTGTCGGACAGCTCCTTCAGTTGCTCCGACAACTCTTTCATTTCGGAAGGCGCCAATCGATAAGGTGCCCGTGCTACGGGTGCGGCACCAGGTACCAGATCGATTTGAAACTCCACTTGTCGAGTCGGAGGAAGACCCGGCAAGTCTTCAGGAAATACTTCAGGAAAATCTTTAACTATCGGTACATCCTCAAGTCGCTTCTTCTCTGACTTGTCTTCAACTCTTTGTATTAATTATGTGCCAAAAAGAGTGAGTCCTTTTCGCAGATACTTTTGAACTTGGTACAAGAGATGATGTTTAGTTCAGCGTCTGGTCCGTCCTACATCGTCACCGCGAATGTGATTTCGCTCCGGAGGGGATACGAACAATCTTCTTAGCACAGTCGATAATGGCATTGTATTTTGACAACCAGTCCATGCCAATTATGACGTCGAAACTACCCATCTCTACTGGCCATTAGAGTTGGATGTTGAACGGGATGTTCAGAAAATTTAACGTTAACAAACATCAATATAGTATTTTCTCTTAATTATCTTACCGTCAGCTAACTCAACGTTATAACCATGATCTAGTGTATTGGGGATGATGTCAAGCAAAGTACTAAATGCGGAGCTAAATGCAGTAGACACAAAACTCTGATCGACACCCGTATCAAATAAGATATAAGCATAGTGGTTGTTTAGAAGGAACGTACTCGCAACGACGTTGTCTGGGTTTGCCCCCGCATTTCCAACCACATATACCTTCGCTGGAGCCCTGTCATTCCCAGCTTGATTACCACGGTCATTGTTTTTCAGTTTTGGGCAGTTTCTTTTAAAGTGTCCTTGAGCTCCGCACTCATAGCAACCATTTCCCTTCTGATTATTGTTGTTGTTGTTGCGGTTGTTGTTGTTGCGGTTGTTGTTGTTAGCATTTGCAGGTCGGCTTCTACAATCCTTGGCCAGATGGCCAACCTTTTTGCAGTTATTGCACCTAGGTGGACAAGGACCTTCATGATTGTAATCACACTTGGAACACAGAGGTTTAGACCCAGCGTATGGTTTCCTGTCACTATTGCCTGCAGTGTAGGCCTGGCCTGTGTTCTGCCTCTTATTCTGCTGTTGTTGGTTTTGATTGTTCTTGGAAAGATCATCATACTTTCTTTTCTTTTCTGCCTGACGTTCAGCATAGGCATGGGTCTTCTCATCCATTAACTCAGTTGTAAACTCGATAGCCTCTTGCATGGTTTTCGGCTTTAATGCCTTTACACTGCCAAGTATTATATCGGGCAAGCCACCGATATACTTTCCAATCTTGTCTATCTCTTCTGGGAACATCATGGCATACATCAACGTTGGTTGCTGAAATCGTCGATTGTAGGCCACCACATCGATGCCCTTGACCTTAAGATTCCACATCTCAGTCTCAATCTTCTTGATCTCACCCCTCGGGCAGTACTTATCAGTCATCATTTTCTTCAGTGCTGCCCATGGCATGACATGAGCTGCTTCAGGAGTAGTGGTCTTAACATGGGCATTCAACCATGTAAGAGTATCGTCTTGTAGAGTGCAAGTCGCAAATTTGACTTGACTAGCTGCTGTGCAATTGCTAATGTTAAACACAGACTCCATAGTAGATACAATCATAACCAAAGTCTAGGAACTGATACCAGTGTCCTCCAATATGTCAACGCGTGCTCCAGCCTCCAGGGCCTGGGTACGCATGATATGCTGAACAGCAAGATCATCTGCAGCCTGATGCTGCCACTCGTGGCGACGCACCTCAGTCTCTAATACTGTAACTCGTGCCTCTAATGCCCTGCAGTGAGCCTCAGACCTAGCCAAGGCCTGACGGGTCTCCATACTCTCTTGCTCGTAAGCAAGTCTCTCTCTCCTCAATACCTCAATCTCAGCTCTCACAGTTGCATGATCCTTCTGGGTATATACATTTAATCTCAACTCGAAGTTACATAGATTAACAAATATTGAGTTCGTGTAATTATGGTGAAAATTATAAAACTAGGCGGTCTATCATCTCCTCTCAGTGATATCGGAGTCTTGGTTCTATATAGTGGGGTGGGTTGTCCTGGCATGTCTCGCTAGCCGAGAAACAGGCATGGAACTCTCTCTAACCTCACACTCAGGTCTGGGAGTAGTAAGTAGTAGTCTCTTTTGAGGCGGCGTGTCAGCCTCGGGAATATCAGCTCTGGGGCTAGTAGATGGTGCAGGTAGAGGGATAGGTAACAATGGTGGGTTATGATGGTGTAGTGAATGATAGGTGGATGGTGCTGTAGCTCTAATCTGCCTAATGGTCTGCTTCTTGTATGTGGGGGTCGGATCGTGGAGCTAAAAAGAAGGTAGTTGGAGGTATAGGTGCTCTTCCTCAGCTGGCACTAAGTCCTCAGGATGCTCAGGCTCCGGAATGTATACTGGTACATGATCCTCAAGCTCCATAGGATCAGGTATATGCTCTGGAGAACGTGGTGCCTGCTCCAACAACTGTCGGGCAGCCTCCTCGTAAGGATCCTCAGATTGGAATAATCCAAGATCGTGCCGCAGAGTGATCAGAAGTTTAGGTTAACGGCGGTATCAGCTGAATGACTACTTGTGACCAACAGAAATTAACTTAGGAGTATTTTTATATATGGCTCTTATTGTAATTACTGTAATATATATAACCTCGGTATATCAATTATGCATGTATATAGCCTAACCGACTAATGCAACAATTTGTATATGAATACCCCGTAAAAACCCTTTTGTATGTATGCAATGTTTGAAAACGGTTATAGTCCAGCAAAAACATTTTGACCTGGTTCTCTATAACCTTGGCTCTTGATACCAATCTGTAACACCCCCAAAATGGGTCGCAGCGGAATAAGGATCCGGGGCGTGTTACTTCAAGATCAACAGCACAAGATATATATAAGAACGACACAAAAAGTCATTTAAATTGATACATTGGATTTAATTATAAGACATAATACAAAAGCATAAAGCTTTACTTGTTCCTTGTTTAATATTACAAAAGACAACAATACATTTCCCAAAATATGATGCACATAAATCTTTAAGTGTGCAATCCAAAATGTAATCCAATGCATCCTTGGCACCTCGTGCCTATTGACCTCCTGAAAACATTGCTTAAAACGTCAACAAAAATGTTGGTGAATTCATAGGTTTATGTATTTAAATTATGCAGAGACCGCAAGACTTTCCCGTGATGTTACAACATATGCCAACAATCACAAAACCAGATTACTGTTGCACTAAGCTCATGACACTGAAGCTCAACCTGTATTTGCTATTTTAGCAGTTATTTTGCCCGTACAGATGTTGTAACCCGCAACATCCAAGTCCGACATGGTCAACGTTCGTTCCCGGTGATAGCTAATCACCCAAACGGGGAGGTTAATCCCAATAGATCTATTTATAACATTCGCGCTTACATAATGCAATTAACAACTACATCTATGCAATTGACAGTTCATGATAATGGGCTCAGGAGGGTTATCGCTACTTAGGCAAACACATAATCAATATACTTTAAACACTTGCGTCCAATTTATAAAACAAAGCATGTTTTCACCCTAAATAATAGTAAATCAGTAAAACTGTAAAAAGTGGGGCTATGAACTCACCTTGAGTACTGATAGTCCAAATAACACAGATAAAACGTCACGCAAAACGTTTAGATGCAACCTATTTAAATTAAGGTCGTATAAGTACCGAGTACTTTAATTAATAACATTGAATATAATCTTATAGTTGTTACATCGTACTATCGTTCGGGCTATCATAATTAAAGAGGTCATGACATGACATACGAGGAGTTAGGACACTTTAAATCGTAAATCCAACAACTCGTCGATACGCCATCCGAAGAGGCCTCATTATGAAACTCCCTAGTATTATAGCACTTTGATAACCACGTAATATTCTATATAGCATAATCACTGACTAATCGTTTTGGTAAAATAATATTTATAAAGTGAAAACGTTTATAAATATACTTTTCGTAAAAATGACCTAATTTGGTCGTTTTAAGTCCGTTGCTCGCGTTTCTTACGCCCACGTCTTCGTAGTAAGACGAGTGATCAATATATTACATTTTCAAGTTTTTAAGATTCTGCGATGAATAGTAATTTTACTGTTCACAACAGCTAGTTTATCGTTTTTAGTTTTAATTAGCGTAAACTTGTAATCGTAATAACTTATTCGTTTTAATCCCGATTTTAGTGATTCCTTCGAGTACGTCTTTGTTATTAAAAGATGTATTATATTTTATAAAGTTAATCCCACTGATGAATAGTGCTTTTTACTGTTCATAGTTTATAAAATTACTTTTATAAACTTTAATTATCGTAAACGTCGTAGTTTATTCGTTATAGTTCCGTTTTTAGCGATTCTTTCGAGTACGATCTCGTAATTAAAAGTTATATCATATATTAGATGTTTTAAAAATACAAGTTTCTGTAATGAATAGTAAATTTTATAAAAATAGTTTTATAAAAGTATTTATCGTCGTAAACTCGTAACTAACGTATCTTTTTCGTTATAAATCGGTTTTTCGAGTTTCTTATCATTTTGGAATCGTCACGAGACGTATTATTATTATATTATGTCAAACCCACTGTATGAATTTCGGATTCAAAACAGCCCCTAAGTATTCATGTGTATATCTTTATAAAAACCTTGTTTTATGTATTATTTAATTTAGTAGTTTACTTTAAAAACCCTAATAGCTATTTTTAACATATGTGATACTTATAATAATGTCCAAGTTCATCCATAGTCCTTATAAAGTCATTGTAACAAGTTTAACAATTTAGTTTCATTACTTTCACATGTGAATAATTAAGTAACCTTATAAAACCCTAATTATTACCTAAACATGTTTATACTTAAACCATATGTTAACATACTTTTACATTCATTTTTCCATGATATATATAACCATATGACATAAGAATAAGTGCATAAATTCATAAACATAAGTGAAAACTCATTTTACATATTAAAAAGTCCTTAGTGGTGATTTAGCCATAATTAACATATTACACATAAAATAATGATAATAAAAAGTATGAAGGAATTAGGAAGACCTTAGGGATGATGTATGAGATGAGAAATAAATGCTAAACCCGTGTTTAGACTCAAAACCCAAGCTTGCAAGATTATAAACCCTAGATTAGGTTTGAAACCCTAATCTTCCCTTTTCTTCTTAAATCCTTGCAAATGATTATCCAAAGCTTGAAAACACCTTAGTATGCCTTAGGATTGATGTGTAAAGGGTTGTATGGATTGTATAAAAATTTTGTATGATTTGTTTGGTTAGCTTATTTGAGCCGTGGCTTTTAGGAGAGAAAGAGAGAAAGGAAAATGGATTTTGTAAGTATAAAGAGTAAGGATTTCACTTATGCATGCATGTGTATTTATAGGAAGAGAATGAAGATATTTACTTGCAAAGTTTGACTAGAAAAGTCCAAGGGGGAGGGGTCTTGTGCCGTGGGATTCAAGGGGACAAGGGGGAGGGTTTTAAGGGCTTAAATGTTTATGTTTAATGGTTCCCTTAAGTAGGAATCATCCCATGATTTCAAGGGATGATGTTCCTAGCTTATTTTCTTTTATTTCTTTTTAGTTTACTTGCATTTTATAAAAAGAAAGTATAAGTAAAACTTTTAATTAAAAGTAAAGTGTAGTTTTTATATAAAAGTTTACTTTGTAAAGTCTTGGTATTTTGTAAAGTATTTGTTATCTTGTATAATCATATGAGATGTGTATAAATATATACATATGCATAAAGTTTTATAAACTTCGATCATTGTATATAAACGTAGGTATTTGTTGAAGCGTACGTTAATTTTTAGGGTTTCCGGGAAAACCTAATTGTCATTTATCGCGAAACGTAAACACTTTCACGTATCCGATAAAATAACTTGTGTAATGTTAATAATTATCCTCAAAATAATTACTTAACCCTTGTTTGACGTAAACAATAATTTGCTTGATGCCCGTTTACGTTAACTGATTATTTCTTGCTTACGCGATTTAACTTAACGATTTCCATTAAAAACAAACGCGTACAATACAAAAAAAATAAATAGTGACTTTATCAACGTCGTATATTGTCCTAAAACACGAGGTGTTATATAACTCCCCTATCATCTACCTCCATCTCAACCTCTATTGTCCAGGACTTCCAAGATAGTCCTGATGGTGAAGTGGAATATCAAACTAGAGCTCTCTTAGCCAAGTCTAAGAGATTCTTCAATAAGGGGAGTCAAATATTCAATATTGCAAAGGCAACTAAAGATACTCAATGCCACAAATGTGGTAGAAATGGTCACTTTGTAAGAGACTGTTTCTCAAAAACTTTAGTTCCCTCCTTTCCTTCACCAAATCAAAACCATACCCAATCTAGACTTTCCAGCTCCTCTCTCCACAAAACTGAGTCAAAAGACTTTAAAAACTAAATACAACAAAGTCAAGGCCAAACTCGCCCTACTCAGTCCTGGTGTTTTAGCTTCCAGATCCACACTAGTAAAAAATAAAGGACTTATTGCTGAAACCTGTGAATGGAATAAAGAGGATGTGTTATCTGATGACAACAAAGTAATGGAAGTCAAGGCTCTAATGACACTCACTGAAGAAGAAAAAGTATCTGTCAGCAAAGAATGTGCAAGAAATAGGGAATGGGATCAGATCTCTATAAGAAAGGTACATACTCTACTTGAATTAGAAGATAATGATGAAAGAAAATACTTTCTTGATTATTTATGTACTGATCTAAACTATGTTGAAGAACAAAGAAATAATCTTTTATCTAACCATAGAGATCTTACTTAAATACTGAACACATGCAAAGAACAACTCTTAGTACTAAAATAAGCAAAACTTGATTTTACTACTATGCAGCATGCAAGCATTGAAATTCTCAAAGAGAATAAAAACTTAAGAAAAGAACTAAATGAGCTAAAATCTATTACTAAGACATGGCTCAACAGTTCTAAACAAGTAAATTAGTATATCAGTAAACAAATCCCCTCTTAAAAGAAGAGAATTCTGGGAGTTGGTCAACTCACTGAAGATCCTTCCAGCTCTGGGCTTAAAGACTTAGTCTTTATAAAATCTTCAGTTGATAACACAAAAGCTTCCATACCAGGTGTTAAAAGACCCTGGTTATCAGAAGCTGAAGGTTTTATCTTACCAAATTATGACACTGGTAGAATTCTTCCATTTGAGTCTCAAAGAAACTCAACTGATCCTCCAATTGCTATTATTGACTCATCAGAGACTAAATATGATTTAGCGGATAAATCATCAGTATGTTCCACCTTTTTTCCTCCACTAAAGAAACCAGGTGATGCTAAAATTGTCTCTGAACCAAAGGCTGTCAAAACAACTTTGAAGTCAATCTCCACATTCAAAACTGAAGCTTTAAAAAGTATCATTCCTATTGAACCATCCTCAGCTCCTGCTCAAGAAAACAAAAAGGTTTTAGCTTTAAAATCTAACTCAACTCCTGCTAAAAATTCAAAGAATGTGAAATCTACTGATTACCTCCACTTGGCTACTGTAATAAAATAACTTAATGATCTAAAATTACAAGTCAGCAAAAACTAGTCATCTCAATCCAAAGAGAAACAAGTTTCCCAAAACACTCTTCAAAATAAAAAAAAACTTTATGGATTAAAAAGTCATCTCTCTGATAAGTGTTACAAAGTTTTGTTTTGTATGATTTGTAAAAAAAACTGATCACAAAACCTGTGATCATGCTGAATACATGTGCACCATAAAAATGTCTTAGCATCTCTCAAGTCTGGGGAGATCTTCTTCAAGATCAAAAAACCTAGACCATCAAAACGCTTCTTTCCAGCTTGCACTCACTGTGGTAGTATGGATCATCTATCTGATGATTGCTTGTACTATCCTATTTGTGGAATTTATGGAAGTTATGATTATGAAACAAATAATCATAATAGGATAATCTCTCTAGAAAGATAGATTAATCCAAGAAATCCTCAACATCCCTTCAAAAGTTGTGAAGTTTGTTTCAGTTCCATCCATACCATAACTGATCACTATGACATTGAATGGTTCAAAAGAGGTGAAGCACTTCAAGCCAAAAGGGCTGAAGTTTAAAAAAGGGCTATGCTACCAAATTCTAATAGATCAAAGACTCCCATTAAATGGTGGGTTTCTCAACAAAACTGACCATTCTGAATCCATTTGTGTAAACAGAAAATTATCTGCACAAATTAAAAAATAGAAATTACTAAAAGCGATAATTGAAGATGACTCTTTTTGTATCACTAAAGGCCATGTTCTGTTAAATCAAATGGTCTAGTTTTCTTTCGCATAGCATTTCTTGTACAAGTTCTATCTGACTAATATGGTCAAAATAATCAAACTGATCACAATAATCAAAATGGTCATACATTTCAATTGAATGAAATCTTAAATGATGATTCACTTGGGCACTCAATCAACCAAGAAGAACATGTCTAGGTTATAAAGAATGGCTCCATTTGTAATTTTAAATTATACCCCTGACATCTTAGGACTTAAACTCAGTAACAAAGCTGTAAATAAGTTTAAGTAAACAATGGTATAATTAATTAAAAATGTACAAATGTTCCAACAAACCTGACATTCACATTCTCATCTTGTGTTTGTCCAAGAAACCAAACAAAATTCTAAGGAATATCTCCTCAGTATTGGTTAAGATAATTCTATGATACCTACATGGTATCTTCAGTCTTGGTCATTGTCATCCTAATTGGATTCTCAAACCATGACCTTGCTAACTGCAACACAAAGAGAAAACACATTAGGTGTTTGTCTGTTGCTAGAAAGTAGACTTGTGTACTAAAAAGAACGAAATGTTTAGTACAAAGAAACAAGAAATTTTGATCTTTGATATGTACATATCAACGATCATATCCTAAGAGGAGACACTGAAATGATCTTCATTCTCACTTAAATCAACTTGTTGATATCTTCTTCAAGGTCCTAGATAAACCATAGTTCAAAGATTGACTTTTGAACTAGCTATGTTGAACATTGATTCAAAACCTGAACCTTTAGTACAGACTTAAGAAAACTGAAGGCTCAGTGATTTCATCCAAAACTGAACAAACTTTCATATGTTAAAATGTTAGTTCAGTTTCTATATGCGACCTTTAACTTGCTTAAGTGAAGTAACTGAGCAATCACACAAATCTCATTTATGAATTTGGATGAGCATGGGTGGTTTTGTCACCTTCACTAGAGCTTTGATATTGGGCACATCAAGAACTGAACAAAACTAATCAAAAATCTTGATTTAACTCTTTAATTCATATTCAAACAATAATCTTGTTTTAACTCTTCAGCTTTCTCGAGTGAAGTAACTGAGCAATCACATATGTCTCATTCATGGATTTGCATGAGCATGTGTGGTTTTGTCGCCTTCGCTGGAGCTTGCTTTTGAATAAAATCACCAATATCTATTTAGCATAACGAAAAACCAAACTTGAACCTAGTTCAGCTCCTTAAAGATCAATCACAAGGTCAGTCTTAAATAAAAACAAAAGTGATTTTCTAAAATTAATATTATTTTATCTAAATAATAACTTTCTAAGAAGTTATTTGTTTTAATATATTAAAAAGGGATATTCAATCGTTAGAATGACCTCGTTATCTTTCTCTCACCTACTTTTTCAGTGAATAGATGATTGTTCACTGTTCTAGGTGTCAGATACATGCTTTGCTGACTTTCATTAAATACAAAGTTTAACACACATGTTGAAAATAAACCTTAAACATTCCCTATAACTTCATAAACCCTAGAATTTTTCACCAACTCACAACTTCTAAATGGCAGTTATAAAATTGTCAAAGATAAAAGTGAAAATTTCTCAAATCATATAAACCATCCAACTTATCACAACTCATTTCTCACAAACATAGATAAAAAATACACACTCATAATCTAAAACAAATCAAATCCTCAAAACCCTATTCAAAACACTCAAAAATGTCAAATCAAGAACAAGCTCCGCCACAACAGGAAATGGCTTAAAACCCCATTCCTTTCACTCATGCAAAACAGGTTGGCTTCAATCTTGAAGATGTCATCCTGAACACAAACAATGAGGTTGCTCTCCTTTACCCAGAACACTCAAACAAAGAAGTTTTCCTATGTGTCTCTGACTTTATATCTAAGTGTTGTATTAGGAAAGCATTCACTAGATCCCTAGTCTAATACAAGGAATACCTATCTGAGTTTTGGTACTTAACAAAAGATTTAGACAACCCTAAGGTATCATTCTCAATTCCCACTGGTGGGATTTATAGAGTATTAGGGTTGAACACTTTTAGGAAAAAAATTAGAGCACATTACCTGTCTTACTTTAGTGACTATGTGGACCCACCCTCTATTGACATAGTGAGATTTTGGTTTTCAACAATTAGGTATGGGGAAGAAGTATCTTCCAAAGGCACTCTCAAAAAGAGTTTACTTCCTCCTAGGTGGAGGCTGCTGATGGTATAAATCATCCAGTGTTTAGGGGGTAAAACAGGAGGCTTTGATTAAATAACCAACAAAGATGCCATCATTTTGTAGGAGGATATCATAAATAAGCTGGAAAAAAAAGGGAAAAGGTTCTCCCTTACATAAGATTTCTATCCCTTCTAATGATGCATAAGATGAAGGATGGGTATGGAGATGGTAACGTTACAATACACCCCACTCAAATCTTTAGTGTCAATAACTTGGCACTAAATCCCAACCATACTGAAGGACCTCCCTTCACAGCCCACATGCTGGCAATCTGCAATGTAGAGAAGCCCATGGCTTTTAAAGCTCTTAGAACATCCTCACAAACTGAGAAGAACGTTTCCTAAGGCACAAAGTATAGAGCTAAAGCTAGACATAAAAAGCAATCAACTTCTTCCAAACACCCTCCTATGTCCAGCAGTGAGGCAACAAAAGGTGGGTCTGCTAAAGCACCCACCGGTTCCAAAACTGCACCCTCTAGGAAAAGAAAAGAGTCCAGCTCAGCCAAAGACTCAAACCCAAGCCAACCTCTAGTTTCTAAACCTGTAGATACTGGAATGCATAAAGAGGACCAACAAGTAGCTGGTGGCCCAACATCTTTAGGGGTCACCAGTGAAGAAGGAGCCCGCCCTCAGCTCAGTAGTGGTATGTCAGTATTTTCTAAATTAAAGCCTATATATTTAGCTTCTGTCATTATTCACTCTGAGTCTGCATCAGGATATGATGCTTCAGCAAATTCCATAGCTAAAGCTGATCCTAGAACATCTGCTCCTATTGATTCTTTGCCTCTACAACAAGGTAAAGATGAAGGAACCAAAAACTATTCACTTGATCATATATTTGCAGGTACTGACCCAAATGTTCTTGCAGATAAAACCAAATCTATTAGTGATGGGTTGGAAACTGTACTCGCTACACCTAAAACAGGAACAAAACTGATGCAAAACCAAGTGAAGAAATCAAGTTTAGAGAATTTAAGCTTGAAGATCTAGCAAAGCTAGTGCCAAATGTCAAAGCTAATTTCAAGGACCTGGACTCTCCAAAAGATGATCCTATCATTGTGGTTGATGATAGTGAAGAGGATGAGGAGGAAGACAAAAATGAAGAAATTCATTCTACCACAAATGATAAAACTGAAGACATTTCAGCTTCCATACCTCCTCCCCAAGGTCCATTCAGATTCAAGAGCTCACAAATCAAGTTCTTCTTCTCCAGTCTCAAAAGCATACACTAGAAACTAAGAAGACAAAAGTCGAAGTAGAAATTGCTAGACTGAAAGCTCAACATCCCTCTCCCAATGTGGGATAACTCAATGAGCTACTGATAAAATCTCTAACTGCTGAATTTTTAAAGATTTTATCTGCTCATGACTTTTACAGCTCACTACCAACTGAGCTGAAGGAACTCCCCTCAAAGTTCAATGAAATAACTGATGAAGTTAAAGCATTAAAGACACAAGTTCATGGACATGAAATTGAAGTTCCATGGGATCTGAAAGAACTTCCTACAAAGCTGGAAGAATTTACAACGATTGTCACCAGTCTTATATCTCAAGTTGCTAAATTGAAGTCCCTTCAGTGGGAACTTCCAGCAGAATTTCTTTTAGTACCAAATCCGGTCGCATCAGTTCAAGCTAAAGTGAAAACCTTGGATGCTCTTCCATGTCTATTGCTAAAGGTAACACAAGCCTTGAACATGTTTGCTAAGGTTTTACATTCAGTATCAAAGGCTGGAGATCAACGTGTTCCTTTAGCAAGCCAAGCTAACACTATACCTGTTGAGGGGGAGAGAACACAAATAAAGCAACAATCTCCTAGCTTTTTTAAAGAAGAGTTGAAAAGAACACAGACAGAAAAAACATAGATACAAAGCTTTAATGAATGAGTTATTAAATGATGGCATCAAACTTTCAAAGCTTAAAATAAATACTGGTTTTATAAATGGGTTACCAAAGAAGTGGCTAAGTTTCTGCCAAAGTCTTAGAAACACAAATAATGTGAAAGATTTTGAGCTTGCTTCTCTATTTGGTAAACTCAAATATGAAAAAACCTTATAGACAGAATTTATGAGACTGAAAAGAATAAATCTCTTGTCTCTGCAACACTCCTGTCAACTACTTTCTTCTCTTCCTCTATTATCCAGGACTTTCAAGACAGTCCTGATGATGAAGAGGATACAAGAAGCAGTCATGAGTATCTGAATGATCTAGAGGAAGAATACCAAGCAAGAGCTCTTTTAGCCAAATCTAAAAGATTCTTCAAGAAAGGTACTTAAAGGTTCAGCAGTGCAAAAGAAACTGACCAAACTGAATGTCACAAATGTGGCAAGAAGGGTCACTTTGCAAGAGACTGTTGGTCAAAAACTTTAGTTTCCACATATCAGTCACCCTTTCAACCAAAACCTTTCAGTTCCCCTCAGCACAAACCTGAACTAAGGCTTACCAAAGACTTTGAAGCCAAATACAACAAAGTCAAGGCTAAACTGGCTCTCCTGAGTTCAAGTGCTTCAGCCTCAAAAGCTTCTATGGTAAAGAACAAAGGTCTTATCGCTGAAGCCTATGAATGGGATGAAGAAGAAGTGTCATCAGATGACAATAAGATGGTGGAAGTAAAATTACTCATGGCACTAGCTGAAGAAAATGATGTTGTCAGTAAAGAAGGTGCTAGAAATGGTGTATGGGTAAAGATCTATATGAGGAAAGGTACACAGTCTTCTTGAAATCGTTAGATAATGATGATAGAAAAGTCTGTCTAGATTATTTGTGTACTGATCTAAATTATGTTGAAGAACAAAGAAGTAATCTTTTGTCAAAACATAGAAATCTTGTTCATGAACTAAATACATGCAAAGAATAGCTTTTAGTATTAAAACAAGTAAAACTTGATTTTTTACCATGCAAACATGTAAAACTGAAATTCTCAAGAGAATTAAAAACATTAGATGAACTGAAAGAGCTAAAAGCAATCACTAAAACATGGCTTAACAGTTCTAACAAAGTAAATCAGTGTATAAGTGAACAAATCCCATCTCAAAAGAAGAGAATTCTCAAAGTTGATCAACTCATTGAAGATCCCTCCAGTTCAGGGCAAAAAGACCTAGTCTTTGTAAAATCTTCATCTGATGACACAAAAGTGACCATACCTAGTGTTAAAAGACCCTGGTTGTCTAAAGATGAAGGTTTTATTTTGCCAAATCATGATACTGGTAGGATACTCCTAGCTAAGTCACAAAGAAACCCAATTGATCCTTTAGTTGATGTCCCTGACTCTTCAGCGACTATTTATGATTCAGCAGATGAATCTTCAGTCTGTAGCACCCCTCTTCCTCCACTGAAGAAGTTAGATAGTGTTGAACCTATTTCTGGACCAAAGATTATCAAATCAATTTTGAGGTCAAAATCCACATTCAAAGCTGAAGCTTTTAAAACGGTGTGTAACAAAAATGAAACAATCCTCAGCTACTGCTGAGGCGGATCAAAGTATTCAGCTTCAAATGTTCATCAGCTTAGTAGTAATAAAAGAGTGTGAAAATTAAAGATGATCCTCCTTTAGCTATTGTAATGAAAGAACTTAATAATCTAAAATTACAAGTTAGAAAGAATCAGTCATCTTACTCTAGAAGTAATCAATCACAACAGGTTCCATAAAATGCACTTAAAAACAAATACAAAACACAATTAAAAAAGAGTTATGATTTGTGTGGCTTAAACAATCATCTCTCTGAAAATTGTTATAATGTTATGTTTATAAAGGTATGAGAAGAAAACTTGATACCAGAAACTTGTGATCAAGCTGAGTACTACTTCCACCATGAACATGTCTCAGCATCTTAAAAGTCTGGGTAGAGCTTCTTCAAGATCTAAAATCCCAAGACCATCAAAACGCTTCTTTCCACCTTGCACACACTATGATTGTATAGATCATTTATCTGATAAATGTTTATACTATCCCATATGTGGATTATGTAGAAGTTATGACCATGACACAAATGGTCATAATAAGATTATCTCTCTAGAAAGAGAGATCAATCTAAGAAATCCTCAACATACATTCAAAAGATGTGAAGTTTGTGGTAGCTCAACTCATACCACAACTGATCACTATGATATTGAATGGTTCAAAAGAGGTGAAGCACTTCAAGCCAAAAAGCTTGAGGCTCTAAAATCAACTAGAGCTGAATCATTAAATGCTAACCGATCCAAGACTCCCACTAAAAAGTAGGTTTCTAAGCGAAACTAACCATTCTGAACGTATTTGTACAGTGTGACATCAGGAAGCCCATCTGGTACCTAGATAGTGGATGCTCAAGGCATATGACTGGTGTTAAGAGTTACCTACACAAATACATGGAACAGTCAGGACCTAAAGTAGTATTTAGAGATAACTCTACATGCACAACTAAAGGTTATGGCCTTTCAAATGTAATGGTATAGTGTTCACAAAAATAGCATTTGTAAATGGTCTTAAGTACAATCTAATTAGCATCAGTCAACTCTGTGATGCTAAGTATATTGTTTAGTTTGATGAGAAAAGAGGAACAATCTTCAACTCCAACAAAGAAGTTTTAATGATTGCTCCAAGAGTAAGAGATGTATATGTTCTTAACATGACATCTTCTGGTCAAGAATCATGCTTCTTTGCCAAAGCTTCTAAAAATCTCAACTGGCTTTGGCATAAAAGACTTGCTCATCTAAACTTCAAAACAATCAACAAACTAGCAAAACAAAATCTTGTTATTGGTCTTCCCTAACTTGTCTACTCAAAGGACAAACCATGTTCATCATGTAAAAAGGGAAATCATGATAGAGACAATTTCAAAACAAAACAAACATCCTTTATCAAGAAATGTCTTCATCTTCTTCACATGGACTTATTTGGACTTGTAACTCCTAGATCCATTAACCATGAAAAGTACACCCTTGTCATTGTTGATGAGTACTCAAGGTACATCTGGGTATACTTATTGAAGAAGAAAAGTTAAGCACCTGAAACCATCATGTTCTTCATCAAAAGAGTTGAAAATTAAAATGATATCAAAGTCAAACAATCAGGAAACTGGGACAATGGTAATGCGAATTCAGAAATAGCATTATTAGTAAACTTCATGATGAAAAAGGGATTTCTTAAAAGATCTCTTCTCCCTACACACCTGAACAAAATGGTGTTGCTGAGAGGAAAAACAGAACCCTCATAGAAGCTACAAGAACAATGCTTTCAGGATCTATCTTTTCTAAACAATATTGGACTGAAGTTGTAGCCACTGCATGCTATACTCAAAACAGATCCACCAATATGAAAATACATCTCAAAACTCCTTATGAAATTTTTTGTAAGAGAATCCCAAACATTAATTTTCTTTATGTCTTTGGATGTCCAGTTTACATTCATAATCAGTAAGATCACTTGGGAAAATTTGATGAAAAAGCTAATGATGGTTATCTTCTTAGATACTCACTTATTTCCAAGGCCTTTAGAGTCTTCAACACTAGAAGACAACAAACTAAAGAAACCTATCACATCACATTTGATGAAAGCCCTGATGATATCAAATTCCTAAAACCTTCAGTTGACGACATCAACATTGCTGAACAGAAAGTTATCCACCTGATGATTATCTTCATCCTTATGAAACCTTCCAAACGTATAAAACAAACACAATGATGTGTTTCCTTCATAGTACTTATGAATATCCTGAACCAGTTGTTCTCGAAACTAAAATTTCATCTGACCAAAATGGTCAAACTGATCAAAATGATCATAATGATCAAAATGATCAATCTGTCAAAATAATGAAATCTTAAATGATGATCATTCTGAAACATTCATTCCAATCATTACCAACTGATGACAATCATTGATAATATCCTAAATACTGAAGACATTCAGATCTCTAAACACTTATCCTCTCCAAGTGTAGAGGATACTTCAGTACAAAATACAACTCTAGTCCCAACTCCACCCTTACCCATTGCATCAATGTCCACTCTAGTTCCTCAAGACATATGGTCTCAGGACAAACACATTGAACTGGTCAATATAATTGGTAATCCAGGGGCTGGAATGCTCACAAGATCCATGGCAAAACAACTTAGTGCTGCTTCAGCTCATGAATTTCTCTTTGTAGATTTTCTCTCTGAAGAAGAACCTAAAAATGTTTTTGAAGCACCAAAACATCCTGGATGGGTTAATGCCATGCAAGATGAACTAAATCAATTTGCCAAAAACAAAGTCTGGACATTAGTTCCTGCACCTTATGGTAAAACCATAATCGGCTCAAAATAGGTTTTCAGAAATAAAAGAGATGAAATGAGAATTGTCATCAAAAACAAGGCAAGACTTGTGGCTCAAGGCTACAATCAGCTAAGGAAGGGCATAGATTATGAGGAGGACATCTTGCTCCAGTTGTAAGGCTTGAAGCAATCAGAATCTTTCTTGCCTTTTGCCACATACATTAACTTCATAGTTTATCAAATGGATGTTAAAAGTGCATTTCTCAATGGTAAACTAAAAGAAGAATTTTATATCAAACAACCTACAGGTTTTGAGATCAATGAGTTTCCCAACCATGTCTGCAAACTGGACAAAGCCTTTTATGGACTTAAACAAGCTCCAAGAGCATGGGATGAGACTCTCTCAACCTTTCTCACTGAACATAAGTTTGTAAGAGGCAAGATAGACAACAATCTATTTATCTACAAAACTCAAACTGATGTGATTTTGGTTCAAATCTATGTTGATGACATTATCTTTGGGTCACCCGGACAAAATTATACAAACATTTTGCAAAACTAATGACTCAAAGATATGAAATGAGCATGATGGGTGTTCTTACCTACTTCCTTGGATTTCAAGTTTAAATAATCTGAAAGAGGAATTTCAATCAACTAAGAAAAATATGTCAAGGATCTGCTAAAAAATATGAAATAAATGGTTCATCAATAAAGACTCCAATGGTACCCCTTAACAACTTAAGACCTGATCTCAGTGGAAAATCTGTAAATGAGACTCATTATAGAGGTATGATTGGATCACTAATATATCTAACTGCAAGCAGACCTGACATTCAATTCTCTACTTGTCTTTGTGCAAGATATCAAGGCAAATTCCATTTATGGAATCCTACCTTAGTGTGTTAAGAGAAATTTTCTAGGTACCTAAAATGGTTACTTCCTAGTCTTGGGTATTTGGTATCCAAAATGTTTAGGTTTTAACCTAAAAGGATACTCAGACTCTGACTATGCTGGATGCAACATGGACAGGAAAATCACCTCAGGTGCTTGTCAGTTGCTAGGAGGCAAACTTGTGTGTTGGAGTGCTAAAAAGCAGCAATCTATAGCTATGTCCTCAGCTAAAGCTAAATATGTAGCTGCTGCTAGATGTTGTGCCAACATACTATGGATGAAAAGTCAACTCACTGACTATGACATCATATATGAAAAGTACCATATTATAGTGGATAACACCAGTGCTATTGCAAACTCAAACAATCTAGTTCTGCACTCAAGAACAAAGCATATTGATATCAGATATCACTTTATCAGAGATCGTGTTCTCAAAGGGGACATTGAATTACATGTCATTCCCACTCAATATCAACTTGTTGTTATCTTCACCAAGCCTCTGGATGAGCCAACGTTCAAAAGATTGATCGTTGAAAATGTATGCTGAACATTGATTCAAAACCTGAAGCTTCAGCACTACTTGAAGAAAACTGAAGCTTCAGCTCTTTCATCTAAACAAACTTTCAGTTCAGTTTTTGCATACAAGCTTTAACTTGCTTAAGTAAAGTAACTGAGCAATCACATATGTCTCATTCATGGATTTGTATAAGCATGTGTGGTTTTGTCGCCTTCGCTGGAGCATAGATATTAGTTAAGTCAAGAACTGAACAAACCTAATGTATTTTCTTCAGTTCAGTTTTGACAAATAATTTTATCTAAATCTCTAGCTATCTCTCAAGTGAAGTAACTGAGCAGTCATATATGTCTCATTCATGGATTTGCATGAGAATTTGTGGTTTTGTCGCCTTTTCTGGAAGATTGATGATGATGAAGATTACAATAATCTGTTCAGCATGACATAACACCAAACCTGAACCTAGTTTAGCTTTTTCAAACATCAATCTCAAGGTCAGTTTTTTTTATTAAAAAGTGTGATTTTTAAAAATTAATATTTAAATATATTAAAAGAAGAAATCCAAAAGTTAGAATGACCTCATCATCTTTTTCTCACCTACTTTTGTAGTGAATAAATGGTTGTTCACTGTTCTAGGTGTCAGATACATGCTTTGCTGACTTTCATTAAATTCAAAGTTAGGATCAACATTTTTAAACAAAACCTAAACATTCCCACAACTTTTAAAACCTCATAAGATGATAATTACAAATTCTCAAAGAAAATTTTGTAATTTTATCAGTCATAATAAATCACAACACACCAATCAACAACTTATTCTTACAAAACAAAACCAAAACACCTCAAACCAGATCAAACCTTCAAAACCCCTCAACCACTCAAATGGCAGATTCTTTCATCTAAAAGACCTCATAACTTGAAAATCACTCCTAAAGATGAAACCTGTCATTTGACATACTGCAAGCCCAAAAACCCTTTTCTTACCTGCAAGACATGTTTATTTCACCTTTGATGAGATGACTTTCACCACCAACAATGAAGTTGCACACTCCTGTATCCCTCAAAATCCTAACCATGTTTACTTGAGGCTGTATTGTATCAGACTTCATTTCCAAAATGCTTGTCTAAGGAAGGCATTGACTAAGAGCCCCAAAATCATACAACGAGTACCTGAGTGAAGTTAGTATTTCAGCATAAGACTTAGATGACTCTAAGGTTTGGATATCCTCTCCTACAGGAGGAGTTAAAGGAGAAATAGGTATCACCACCTTTAGGAATACCGTTAGGGAACAATACCTACCTCACTCAAGTACGTATGTTCCCCCACCCTCTATAACAACAGTGAGACCATGGTTTGCAACAATAGGGTATAAGGGAGAGATTAGGGCAAAAGGAACTCTAAAAAAGAGTTGCCTTCCTCCTAGGTGGAGGTTGCTGATGGCTCAAATCATGCAGTGTTTAGGTGGTAAAACAATGGGGCCTAGATCAATTATCAAATTAGGATTTGGTCATATCTTGTACTGTCTGGCCCTAGAGTTACAGGTAGTTTATGCAAAGAGTAAATTAGGGACGGATCTAATTCATAAGCTAAACAAGAAGAGTAGGGAAAAGATTTGTCCCTATCTTGGGTTTCTATCTCTTCTACTAGAACATATGATGCCTGAGTATGAAAATGAAGAGCTTACCATAAACCCCACTCAGGTTTTCAGTGTTTACAACTTGACACTGAAGCCAAACCAACCTAAAGAACCTCCTTTCACTGACCACATGAAGCCCATCTATAAACTAGATGTTCTTGTGGACTCCAAAGCTCCAAACCCTTCCTCACCAACTGAGGAGGTTCCCCAAGGCAAAAAGTGGACTCAAAAGAAAAAGATCTTCAAAACACACATCTGAGTCCACCACTGAGGCATCCAAATCCCAAACTGGCCAATCAAAAAAGGAAACAAAGTCTAGTTCGGCCAAGGACAAAATCCTAAGCCATCCTTTACCTCCCACACCAGTGGTTGGTGAAATGCATAAAGAGGCACAAAAAGCAGCTGGTGGCCCAACATCTTTAGGGGCCACCAGTAAAGAAGGAGCCCACCCTCAGCTTAGTAGTGGTATGTCTGCATTTATTATTATTGAACTTGTTTATTCAGCTTCTTTCATTTTCACTCTGAGTCTGCATCATGACATGATGCTTCAGAAAATTCCACAACTGAAGTGATCCTAGAATATCTGCTCATAAGGATTCCATATCTTAAAAACAGGGTATGGATGAAGGAACCAAAAACTACTAATTTGATTACATATTTGCAGGGTCTAATCCAAGTTTTCTTGTAGATAAAACCACAATCAGTGGAGATGGCTTAAAACACATGCCCCACACTGATTAAGGTTGCATATGAGGAAATCCAGCAGCTGATGACATCTCACTTAAAATAAAGCGAGAGTATTTATCAGATATCTTGAAAGACACAAGATTTGCCTTCTTTACTCCTAACTCCCCACCAGATGAGCCAATCATTGTTTTAGATGAGAGTGAAGAGGAAGAGGAAGTTGCAAAAGATAAAGACACTAAAGCCACTTCTCATGATGTACCTAAAGACACTTCAGTCCCACCTCCTCCATCTCCAAAATTAGCTCAAATTTAAGAGTTAATGGCTCAGGTTCACATACTTTAGTCTCAGAAAGAAGAGCTGGAACAAGCAAAAGCAAAAAGCTAAAGCAGAGGAGAAGTTGCTTCAATGAAAGTAGAGCCCCCCTTCATATTATAATCTACCAGCATACTAAACTTCTAGTAACTTCTTTGAAACTTGAACTATCAAAAGTCCATGTTTTCAAAGGATGCTGAAGAATAAAGTACATAAAGTGATTTTGACGATGATAAAACACGACATGTGCCTGGTTCTATTGAATCCTCTAGAATAAAGAAAGCGAAGAAGTTTGATTTTGTCACTGAAGATGGAAAGCATACCTATCTAACTGAAGAACAAATCAATTAACAAAAGGAGATAGAGAAAGATGCCAAAGTTAAACCTGCCAGACATAAAGGTGAAATAAGGAAAGAAGAGCTGATTGATCTTTTTGGTACTGAAGTGGTGAACAAGTATTATAATAACAAATTACAGTATGACAGATACTGTGATAAAATGCTAAATAGAAGAGCAAAATCAAGAATCACAAACTATGATATCTTGACTAGAAAAGGTCTAATTACTTTGAAAGTATATAAAGACAATGATATAAGTGAAATCATTCCCGAGTTCAAAGCCACTGACTTACATCTAAGTGAATGGAGAGAAGTTGTTAAAGCCTTCCGTAACAAAAAAGGTAAAGGATGGACATCCATCTATAAACAAATACTGGAAAGAATGAACTATCTCCGTACAACTAAAGCTGAACTGGGAATCGACATAGATAGACCTCTAAGTGAACATGATCCTTTAGATAGACTGAATGATCTGGCAAACAAGTAAAGAAAGCATGTTGATGACATTCATGACTTTTTCAGAGCTAACAAAAGGCTCAAGTCATCAGTTCAATATGAAGATTATCCAGCTGGTACTATGCTTAATGAACCTATCTTAGGTATGATTTTGTTTAACTCATATCACAGACATGATTTTGTTACCATTAAAGACTTTAGAGATTTCCCAAACACCATCTTATACACTGTACAAGAAGTCTTCTTCAGACTTTACCAAGGTCGAGGGTTTGATGATCATGCTAGGACCTTCAGTTCTCTTCTGCTTGCTGAAATTGATAAAAGAAACCTGAACCCACTCAAGCAGATGAGAGTCGTTGAGATGAGGCATAGAATGTAATCTTTTGTAATAACTCTATCTTTTGAATTTGTTTTATAATAAAAGTTAGAATGAAATGTTATCAGTTTATGTTGTTTAATTTATATCAGTAATGTAAGAAGAAGTTATTTTTGCTCACTTACTACTGATTTAAACTAAGGCTATTTGTATATTCAAATAGGGGAGATTGTTGGGTTCAGTTCCTGAGCCCTTCAGTCTTTCAGTAGATTTAAACATAAATACCCCTAAGTATAAGTCAAGCTAAAGAGTGTTCAGCTTGAGACACTGAAGAAAAGATTTAGCTCTAGATCTTCAGGTACTTAGAAGATCAAGATTATCTTTACTTCAGTTTATAAGGCGGTGCAGAAACTGAAGAAGACCTTAGTAAGAGCTTCAGTCCAGCTTGGCTAACAATTCCAAGCTGGATGATGTCTATCTCCTTAATAGAAGTTGAAATGAAATGTTTCACTTCTAGAAGGTTTACAAGGTAAGAAAAAGATATGATTTATGCCAAAAAGAATAAAGCATATCTCCTTGGGAAAGTAACTTCTAACGTTGGTATAAAAGTACATAAAATTTTCTTAAAGGAATGTACCTAGTACTAGAAAGAAAATGTGCATTGAATGGTAGTTCAACCACCTATTTAATGCTTGCCACGTAGTCTAGGTTGAATTTTTAAACCCTAATCCCTTTGCCTATAAAATGAAAGGGATATTGAGAGTAAAGAGCTATCTCTTCCAATTAATGCAAAAATGCATTGAAGAGCTCTTGTATCTCTCAAACAAACTGAACATAATTGCTGAAGCTGAAGCTTCAGTTCTAGTCAAGTAGTTTGTTTTCTTACTCTTTTAACTTTGGTTAAAAGTTTAAGTTTGAAGGAGATAACACCTCAATTGTCATTCAACCACCTTGCTATTCCATAAGCAAGGTGTGTCATAGATTCTTTATTTGATTCTAATAAGAACCTATACTTTAAAAAGTACTTCTGTGTATTTTAAACTTGTTCTTTATATTGCTTTTTATATATATATGTTTAAAACTCACTTTGTTGCTATCATATGTGATTAGTTTAACTTGAAAAACCTTATATCACATTCAAAGGGAACAACATTAAGCACTATGTATGCTTTACTAGTTTGAGAGTATCCTAAGAACACACCTTTGTACGACTTTAGATTAAACTTGGTAAGATGTACTTTTGTGTAAAGTATAAATACTTTACAACCAAAGACCCTAAAGTACTCTAATAACAACTTCCTATTTTTAAGGATTTCATAAGGTGTTTTATTAATGAATTTTCTAATATAGACCCTATTAAAAATATATGTTGTCGTATCTAATGCATGACACCAAAACTTTTATAGAATAGATTGTTTGTCTAACATGGCACGACACATCTTTCTTAACTTGCGATGTGTTCTTTTAACAATCTCATTTGATTGAGAAGTGAACGACCTTGATAAATTATAAGACATTCCATGTTGTTCACAAAGGTTTCCAAATTGCAATTTATCAAATTCACTACTATGATTGGTTTTGACGAAAACAATAGAACAATCATGTAGATTTTTAAGTTTTTACACAAGATTTTAAATTTCTCTAAGACATCATCCTTAGACTCTACAAACACAACCCAAGTGTAGTTTGAGTGATCCTCTAAAATCATTAAAGTGTTGAAGTTACCTCCATAACTTTATATTGAAGATGGACCAAACAAATCTATGTGTAATAACTCAAAAACCCTACTAGTTGACACTTCATTCCTAGTCCTATTGTTTGCATTACCTTGACTCCTTAGACCACATGTATCATAAAAGTGTCTTTCAAACCTCAACTTAGGTAGGTTTCTTACGAGCTCATTGGAAGCTAAGTTTTGAACTTACCGCATATTGGCTGACCTAACCTCCTATGCCAAAGCGTTGAATTATCCACCACGGATGCAAGACAAATTTGGCGTTTGGAGTTATCTCCTAATTTTCATGTATAAAGTCCATTTATCCTATGACCTTTAGCTAGCATTTTACCATTTTTACTAATAGTGCAAACTACTTTAGTAAAATTAACTACACAATCATCATCACATAATTGTCCTACGATAATCAAGTTAAAAGCTAGACCACTAACATGCTCAACATTGATAATTGTAATGGAGTCATGAGAAATATTACCTCCAGCGATGAACTTTCCCTTTAGGTTTCTCCTAAATACGACATGTCCATCATCATACGCCGTGTACGAAGTTAACAATCTTTTATTCCTGGTCATGTGCTTAGTGCAACCACTATCCACAATCCATTCATCTAGTAGTAGATCACATTTGAGGCAAACCTATAAGCAAATATAAATTCAAGGTCATGGTACCCATTGTTTCTTGGGTCTGTTGTGGTTAGCAAATATTATGCCTAAGTTAACCATTCTTGGGTCTTAAAGTAGTACATATAGTTTATGTAGACCGTACCTCAAGAACGCGAACCAAGGATTGTTTTGAAAATCATGATGGTTTTGAAAGTTTGGTCCTATGCTCTGAGGTGTTTTTAGTTTATGATTTGGGTAGGAGATTTCTCTCCTTTGGGAGGTGTTATGTTGATAGTGTGAAGACCTTTGATTGTTATGAAAATTTCTTCTTTTTGAAGAATGGTAGTTTTGAAAAGACGGTCTTTGGTTATATGAGTTTGAGGGTCTTATATTAGGAGTAGGTAATAAAGGTCTATGGTCGACTCGAGTTTGAGTGTATCCAAGTCCATTATGTAAAACCGCATGATATCCTTATTTGGTAGTTTCAACTATTGTAGTGGGTGTTTAGGTATCTTTAGTGTTTGCAAAATGAGCGTGAGGACCAACGAGTTTAACAAATTCATTAAACTGAATCCCGATTTTGTAGCAAAAAAAAGAAACATTCAATTAGGGTTGGTTGTTGATGGTTTCAATCCGTTCGGAAACCTTAGTCAGTCTTATAGCATGCGGCCAGTCATATTAACAACATACAATCTGCCTTCGTGGTTATGTATGAAAAAGACTTCTTTTATATTGACGTTGTTAATTCCTATCCCTAAATCATTAAGGAAGGACATTAATGTTTACTTAAGGCCTTTAATTGATGACCTAATTGAATTATGGAAACCCACAGGTGTCAAGACTATAGACGATTTTATAGGCAAGGAGTTCAAAATAAGAGCAATGCTTTTATAGACCATCAATGATTTACCTGCTCAAAGTAGTTTGTCTAAGTAAAGTAGGAAAGGTTACATGGCATGCCCTCCATGTAATAAAGACACTCCATCTGAGCGTCTTTTAAGCAAAACAACTTATGTTGGTCATAGAAGATTCTTAAAGAAGAAGCATAAATGGAGGAGGTCATTGGAATTCAATGGTAAAACCAATGACGGGGATCCTCTTAGAAAATTTACCCAGGAGGATATCTTGACTCAAATTGATAGATTGCCTACACGTGAGAAGGGGAAACATTCAAGTTATGGGGGTGTGAAGATAAAACGCAATCCTGTTGTCGAACTGAACTGGACTAAACGATCTATTTTCTACGAGCTTGAGTATTGGTCTTTTCTTTCACTAAAATATAATTTAGATGTCATGCATATCGAAAAAATGTGTTGGAGAGTTTCTTGGGCACTTTGTTAATGAATGACAAATCTAAAGACACCACTAAGGCAAGACAAGACTTGAAAACTTTAGACCTTCGAAAGGAGTTGTGGCTCAGCGAAAACCAAAACGGTAAGTGTTTGAAGCCTCATGTTAAGTACTCCTTCACACCCAATAATAGAAAAAAGTTTTCTTAGTTCATCAAAGGAGTTAAACTACCAGATGAGTTTGGATCCAACTTTAAGCAAAAAGTGACTGATAATGATAGCAATATAATGGGCATGAAGTCTCATGACTGTCATATAATGATGCAACAGTTACTTCCTTATGAACTTTGGTATGTGCTTAAATACACATACTTTTTAAAGTTAAGTACATTCTTGGTCCTTGTGATTTGGTGTGTTTTCACTTTTGGTCCAAAATTCAAAAAAGGTTTGGTTTTGGTCCAAAAATATATTTTCGTTCCACTTTTAGTCCAATTCCTTAAATTTGGACTAAAAGTGGAACGAAACTATGTCTTTTGGACCAAAAGTGTAACGAAACTATGTCTTTTGGACTAAAAGTGGAACGAAACTATGTCTTTTGGACCAAAACCAAACTTTTTTTGAATTTTGGACCAAAAGTGAAAAACGCACCAAACCACAAGGACCAAAAATGTACTTAACTCTACTTTTTACCTATAAAAACGAGCCTAAATGACCAAAATATATCAAAAATGCATTGTATTTGTGTGTTTTGTGATTTATGATGTGTAGGTAATGGATATTCACTAAAGGACAAAAACAAGGCAAAAACTGGACAAAACCGAGCACGGGAATGAAAAGAGTGCAAAAAATTGAAGCCGAAGGCGTATACATCTTTAAATGGACCAACCCGTACCCATTTTATGGGCCAGGCCAGCCCAACCCATTATTGCACAAGCCCAACAAATTAACAAAGCCCAAGCATTTTGATCTCAAAATATTGCAAGCCAAGTCTGATCATGTTGGCCCAGCAATAATTGAAATACCTTGGCCTATGACTAAATGAAAATGTTTATACATTGATGTTATTAATATGAAGAGAACAGCGAGTGATGTTCACTTCCCTAAAATAATTCCAAGAGGGCGCATGAAGGCTACTCTCATTCCCACTGTCTATATTTTGGCCAATCAGTAATCGACGCGTGACATCCATTTAACTCCTCTCATTCTTAATTTAAGAAAAGGTGAACGAATAATAGCGTTGATACAACGCATGAAATTGGACACGTATCACGATGGCATTGGTGAATTTAAGAATATGTGAGCTGTCAGCATAGGAGGTGGATCCAAGGCGATAATGAGCTTGAATGGTTGGCTATTTAAGGATGGTTATCCCAACGCAAGGGGAACCTCTATTTTTTTACCATTTTTTTTTATTTTTCCTTTCTTTGGGTTGTAGTTTAGATAACGTTTTTTTAGTTCTTTTCCATCTTATTTTCATTTGTAAATTTTTAGCTTATTGTAGTTTCGTTTCAGCTTATTTAAATTTTATAGCTTATCTTTCAAGCTTATTGAAAACAATCTACTAGCTTATTAATGAAAGATGATTGAGGTTTGTGTTTTTAAAACTTGAGTTGCTTATTTGAATTGCGTATTTCTTTTTACTCTTCTTATTCGATTTCTAAACAAGCTGTTTTCATCAGCTTATGTTCGTGTAGGCTTATTCTCAAATAAGCTATGTTGGGCTTATTGTCTTTAGCTTATTTTCTGGTTCGAATAAGCTCTCGTCTAGCTTATTCGTTTTGATCTAGGCTTATATAAACAAATTAGTTTTAGCTTTTAGTGGATCTCATTTAGTAGATAGTTTATTTTGGAAATCCTTTCGATTTGCTCATTCCTAAAACTAGCTCGATTCGAACGTAAAGAAAAGTGCATTGAGCTTATAAGCTCGGCTTATTTTCAAATAAACCTTTGACACTATAGTTTTCGATTATTTAGATTTATAGTTTAAATGATTCGAAGGGCAAAAGCTGGAGCAATAGTCAAACTATACATCTAGTAATTAATATATTTTTGAGAGATTTTTGTTAAAATAAACCAACGTTGTGAGATAATTATCTTTTCTAAGAAAATTAATTTGTTAATAGACATTAATTCACACTTGATGAACTTTTCACGTCACTTAGCAAGCATTTTCGTCTTATAAATCTTTTAGATTATTTTAGCATAATTCTCGTAGTTTAATTGCTTATTATAATTCTAGTATTAAAATCAGTTTAATTTTCTTAGTATTAAAAATAGTTTTTAAACCAAAATCATTAAAAGATAATCAAGCATTATACTTCAAAACATTAACATGGATTTCAATTCATCTCTCGTCATGGAAATGACACTCGGAGGATAGACTATTACTTTTCCTAGAGTAATTTTCTTATCTAACGGGATATATTATATATTATTACGACACGCGTTTATAAGCATATCAAAATGGCGCCGCTGCCGGGGAGAGGTGTACGATCTACACGTGGTGTAACGAAGTTGATGCCTTGAAGATCCTTTCTTCAAAAAGTTTATTTTCGTACTTATTAAAAATATAAAAATCCAAAAATATTTTTCTTCTTATTTTATTTTTATTATCTTTATAAAAATCTAAAAATTTCTCCTTTATCCTCTTATTTCATTTAATTCTTATCTTATTTACCTTCTTATCCGATAATTCTTCAACATGTCTTGGTTTTTAAGATGCTCATGGTGTGGAGGTTCGTTTAACAGTGGAAATTGTCGGCGTTGTACCAATGTAAGTTTCGGAGACGAGTTTATCCGTAACCCTGATCCTATTTCTTATGATGAAACAACCGATTTTTCTTACCCACCTCCACAGCCCCAGACATACTCGTATGAGTTGTGTGGAAATGATCATCACTACGGTTTTGATTGTCTATCACATTTCCCGCTTGTCTATGAGCCAGAACCGTGCAACAATCAAAACTATAGTGATAATTGTTACCCGCAAAATTCACAAAGTTACCCACAACAATATCTTTGTTGTGAAAACTGTAGGGGTCCTCGTGAGACTTTTCAGTGTCAACCGTTGAACCAAAATTTCTACGAACCTAATCTTTGTTATAATTCTATTGCTTCCGGTTTTGACCAATTCCAACCCCCGCAGTTTCCCGTCATTCATCAACCTCCTCAAGAAATGAGTATTCAAGATATGGAGGATCTGAAGCAGCAGTATTTAGATAAAATGAAAAGTTTAATTAATGAATTTCCAATTAAGGATTATCGTGATGAGAAGATTGATATTAAGATTAATGAGCTTAAGGAAAATTTCAATGGAATGAGTATTGAAATTAATAAAAAGAAAAAGCTTCAGCAACTAGAGCAGGTGGCCAATCTTAGTACTTATCCTTCGCGACTTTTCAATTCTTTTTGCTACGAAGATGATGATGATGATGACAAGGAGTATACTATTGCAATCACACCCGTCTTACCTACCGAGGAGCCCGATAACTCTCTAAGTATGGGGGACGAGCATCTTAGCACTATTCTGGAAACGGAATCGGATGAATTAATAAAGTCTAGTGTTGAGAACCTTGTCCCAATCCCACGTGAGTCAGAGGATTTTTCCGATATCAAAAGTGAGTGTGATGTGCCCGTTTGTGATGATTTTACGACCTTCTCTAATCTTCTCTTTGATGCTGACGTTGAATTTTTCTCCAGTGACGATGAGTCATTTTCTGATGAGGACGTTCCAAAGGAAATTTATTCGAACCCTCTTTTTGATAAAGAAATCATTTCTACTAAGATAGATCCGCATCACTTTGATGCCGAGTCTGATCTTATAGAATCTATGCTTAATCAAGATACTTCAATTATTTATTCTCCTAAGATCGATTCTCTTCTCGAGGAGTTCTCCGGTGAACTCGCTCACATCGATTTAATTCTGGGAATTAATGAAACCGACTTTGATCCTGAGGAAGAAATTCGTCTTGTTGAGAAATTGTTGTATGATAATTCATCTCCTCGACCTCCAGAAGAATTTAATTCTAAAAATTCTGATGCTATAATCGATTCTTTCTCTCCATCTCCTATCCTGGTTAAGGATAGTAACTCTCTTATGGAGGAGATCGATTTATTTCTTACTCCGGATGACTCGATGCCACCGGGCATCGAGAATGATGACTATGACTCTGAAGGGGATATCCTTTTTCTTGAAGAATTGCTTAGCAATGATTCCCCTCCACTTCCTGTAAATGAGTCATTTCATTTTGATGTTTCATCATCCCCTCGTCCTCCTGCAAAACCATCGGATGATGATGAAATTGAGCCTGATACGGGAGTTTTGACTGCCAAAGTGGTGGGTGATATTTCTAAACTTTATGTTCATGTGCTTAATATTTTACCCACCCTTACCAACCTTTCTCCAATGTTTTACACTTTGCTTCCATTTTCATCCGAAAATGACGACAAAATTTTCAATCCTGGAATTCTTGCTTCTAATGAGGAGAAATCTCCTCATCTCTTATCTCATCGGGGCTTTAATCCTTCAAAGATCATTTCTGATTTTTCTGAAAGTCCAATGATGATTTCTGGAGGGGATATTCCTATCTTAGATGTTTCATTTCTCCATTTCAATCCTCCTTGACCAACTCAAGTGTGGGGGACCGAGTCAGGCTCAAGACTTGGTTAACAAAAATAAACGCTTCGTGGGTGGCAACCCATGCTTATCCTTATATAATTATATAGTAGTAATGAATAAGTGTGTTGTGAGGAGGCTCGCCTCTTCCTTTCTCGTGTTTTGTGTTTTGTGTTTTATGTCCAGGATTGCCCCAGATTTTGAAGCCTCTCGTGCTCATGGTTTTGTCCTTCGTTCACTTGAGCTTCAATCCTTTGCATAATTATGGGAATCCAATATCCTAATCTTATCGACTAACATTTATCTTTGAGCATACTTAATAAACGGCTTTAGATTTACGTAGAGACCCTTCTTAAAACAATGAGGACAATGTTAAGTTCTAGTATGGGGGGATCTATCGATTTGATTGTGCCTGCAGTCGTTGTTTTCACGTAATCCCGTTTTTACCACTAAAATTCCAAAAAAAATTAATTTTCAAAAATAAAATAAGTGTTTTATCACAATGTTGACTTTCCTGCTGGGTAGAAAAAGAATAAATTTTGACTCGATCGAGCGTGTTGAGCTCTAGCTTGGCCCTTAACTTTTAGACTAAGCTTTCGCAGATCTTTTTATTAATGATTTTAAATTTGCGAAGAACAAGAAATGATAGAGTTAATTATCAGTAAGATGCTAAACAAGGATTAGTTGGAAATCTTAAGAGCTCATAAGTGTAGTTTGTGGCTTTTCTCTCCCATAAGCTTCTAACCGGATTAATAATACGTGCTCTCTTCAAAAATTAAACTTAAATCAACGATTTTTGAAGTACAGTCGATAACAATAATTTTAGTCTTAGTTCAAATTTATACTTAAATTTTCTAAAAAGAAATTTTCTCTATATCATGGTAATATAAAGTGTTAAAAAAATGAAAAATAAGGTAATAATAATAATAAAAACTGTGGGCTAATAAATGTTTACTGCATCTTGCCGGCTCACAACCTATGTTGCAGTCTTCTAAATAAGGCACATAGTAATTATCCGAGACTGATAAAAGTTTGTTGCATCTTGCCGGCTCACAACCGATGTTGGAGCCTTCTAAAGGTCGATGATTTCCTTAGTTTAAAAGGATGCATAATTATATTGAGTGTAATATATGTGATTTAATAAATATAGGGAAAATCGCTTTTTCTTAAATTTAAATATGCTTTTGAACTAAGACTATGTCGTGTTGTGGTTTTTCTAAATAAATTGTTTATTTGACGGGAAGCCTAAGAGTTTTTGAAACCGAAGGTCCGTGAGTCTCGATACTAGTCTCTGTGGGGTGTCAAAAGCCTGGTCACTTAGCCGCAAGGTTGGGATGTGCCTAAACGAAAGTCGCTACATGGGATGATCTCGCCTTCAAACTCATTGCTTTTGGGTGGAACGTGATGCATAGAAATTTTGCAAAAAGTTGATCCATGGTTGAAATTCGAAGTAGCACATTCACCTAAGATATAATAATTGTCGGGAGCGAAAAGTTTCACAAGGTACAAGTATGAGTAGTGTTAGCATCTTAGCTTGTATGTAACCGTTATTTTGTTTTTAAGCTTGGCTTGGGACAAGTGAAAAATCGAGGACGATGAATTTATCCTTTTTTGGGCATTTTAGGATTAAAGTGCTTCTTGTTTTATGACCCTAAAGTTATAAAAAAATAACGAAAGTCAAACATTCTAGTTAGAAAAAGAAAAAGGAAAAATATAAAAAAATATGTGTAGTAGTTAATGTAGATTTATAAAAATGGTTAAAACAGGGCTTTTCAAAGCTAATGATTCTTTAATTCCCATTGATGAACATTTAGCTACTTTTCGAGGTAATTAGTCGAGGGGGATTAAGATTCTTGGTTTTCTAAAGTGTTTACTTATGGCATTGCATGATGACACGGCAATAGTTTACTAAGGGGGATTTTGGTATGTGTTTAAATACACATACTTTTTACCTATAAAAACGAGCTTAAAATGACCAAAATATATCAAAAATGCATTGTATTTGTGTGTTTTGTGATTTATGATGTGCAGGTAACGGATATTCACTAAAGGACAAAAACAAGGCCAAAACCGGACAAAACCGAGCACGGGAATGGAAAGAGTGCAAAAAATTAAAGCCGAAGGCGTATACATCTTTAAATGGACCAACCCGTACCTATTTTATGGGTCGGGCCAGCCCATTATTGCACAAGCCCAACAAATTAACAAAGCCCAAGCATTTTGATCTCAAAATATTACAAGCCCAGTCTGATCATGTTGGCCCAGCAACAATTGAAATACCTTGGCCCATGACTAAATGAAAATGTTTATACATTGATGTTATTGATATGAAGAGAGCAGCGAGTGATGTTCACTTCCCTAAAATAATTCCGAGAGGGCGCGTGAAGGCCACTCTCATTCCCACTATCTATATTTTGGCCAATCAGTAATTGACGCGTGGCATCCATTTAACTCCTCTCATTCTCAATTTAAGAAAAGGTGAATGAATAATAGCGTTGATACAACGCATGAAATTGGACATGTATCACGATGGCATTGGTGGATTTAAGAATATGTGAGCTGTCAGCATAGGAGGTGGATCCAAGGCGATAATGAGCTTGAATGGTTGGCTATTTAAGGATGGTTATCCCAACGCATGGGGAACCTTTATTTTTTACCATTTTTTTTATTTTTCCTTTCTTTGGGTTGTAGTTTAGATAATGTTTTTTTTAGTTCTTTTCTAACTTATTTTCGTTTGTAAATTTTCAGCTTATTGTAGTTTTGTTTCAGCTTATTTAAATTTCATAGCTTATCTTTCAAGCTTATTGAAAACAATCTACTAGCTTATTAATGAAAGATGATTGAGGTTTATGTTTTTAAAACTTGAGTTGCTTATTTGAATTGCTTATTTCTTTTCACTCTTCTTATTCGATTTCTAAACAAGCTGTTTTCATCAGCTTATGTTCGTGTGGGCTTATTCTCAAATAAGCTGTGTTGGGCTTATTGTCTTTAGCTTATTTTCTGGTTCGAATAAGCTCTCATCTAGCTTATTTGTTTTGATCTAGGCTTATATAAACAAATTAGTTTTAGCTTTTAGTGGATCTTATTTAGTAGATAGTTTATTTTGGAAATCCTTTCGATTTGCTCATTCCTAAAACTAGCTCGATTCGAACGTAAAGAAAAGTGCATTGAGCTTATAAGCTCGACTTATTTTCAAATAAACCTTTGACACTATAGTTTCGAGAGCTATTTAGTTTAACTTTTAACTTATTTCATCATTACTTTTCATCTTTGTTTTTTTAACGATTTTCTTAAGACTTACATTTTTGTTTATCAGTTAGTATCAAAATTACATTTGGGCCTTTGTTTAATTGTCTTGGGCTTTTGTTTGGTCCACGTAAGGTGAAAACAGAAAACTAATATTGTAGAATTTGTAATAAGAATGTGTTTAACATTAACAGTTTGTGTGATATATTTGTTTTGTGGTACCGGTCTACTCATGAGGCGTGGAGCTTAAGGATTTAATAAGCTAGATAGAATTTGACTATTTTTTTAGCTTATTAAATCGGGTGTTATCATTTATTTGCGGCTCTTTAATTCGGTCTAATTTTCTATCTTTTTTCAATTAATTAGTGTAGCTTTAGTATAAAATGTTTTGCTTTGCTTATTTTATCATTAAGCGTAGTGAGTAATAGAATTAGTGCTTGCTAAGTGATATTGCGAATTAGGAATTAAGTGTGGATTTGAAAAAGGGTTTAATCAATTAATTAATAGTTTTCGATTATTTAGATTTATAGTTTGAATGTTTCGAAGGGAAAAATCCGGAGAAATAGTCAAACTATACATCTAGTAATTAATATCTTTTTGAGAGATTTTTGTTAAAATAAACTAACGTTGTGAGATAATTATCTTTTCTAAGAAAATTAATTCGCTAATAGACATTAATTCACACTTGATGAACTTTTCACGTCACTTAGCAAGCATTTTCGTCTTATAAATATTTTAGATTATTTTAGCATAATTCTCGTACTTTAATTGCTTATTATAATTCTAGTATTAAAATCATTTTAATTTTCTTAGTATTAAAAATAGTTTAAAAACCAAAATCATTAAAAGATAATCAAGCATTATACTTCAAAACATTAACATGGATTTCAATTCATCTCTCGCCGTGGAAACGACACATGGATTTCATTGCTCTCAAACTTTGATGAAGGATTACATAGTGAAAGCTGAGAGCTAGTTGATCGATATTTTGTACAATCTCGAGCAAATATATCCTCATGCTTTCTTTGACATTATGATTCACTTGGTTATCCATTTACCTGAAGAGGCTCTTAAAGGCGGGTCTATTCCCTACCGGTAGATGTATCCATTTAAAATATACATGAATAAGCTAAAAAATAATGTACGAAATAAAGCTAAGCCGGAAGGTTTAATAGCTGAGGGTTATGTTGTAAAAGAAGCAATGACTTTCTGTTCTTATTATTTTCGGGATGTTAGGACGAAATTTAATCATTCCGACCTTAATGTGGACTGTCCTCCCCCAACATGTCAATTTCAGGTGTTCCGCTCAATATGTAGAACAATTGGTAAACGGTCACTTATTCAGTTACATCACCAAGAAATGAAGAAAGTGATATGGTATGTACTTCATAACAGTCCTGAAATTGACACGTACCTGGCCGAGTTCGAGAGATACACATTTTTATTTTGAAACTTCTTTTTCCTAAGTTATCTTTTCAACGACTTATTCTAATATCATGAACATTTTTAGGAAATTTCTTAACAGTGATATGAAACAAGAATTCCCTTGCTGGTTTGAGCCGCATGTAAACTTAAACTTATTGTATGTATTTCGCTATAAAAATAATGACTATATATTACTCATCTCTGTCTATTCCTATCTTTTTCATAGATCCGTCTGTAACACCCGCCTCGAGGGGCATCAGATTGCACATCGGAAATTAGCAATTTGGTGTTACTAAATAGCATCCGTCACCACGATAATAGAAAACGAATCAGATAAGACGTTTACCAAACATGTGTTCTAAAATTATTCAGAGTTAGAAGAGCGTTTAGGTCCCACAGAATCGTAACCGCCGTCTATTACAAACCATGAAAAACAAATTATTTTCAAATAAAATACTTTGTTTTAAACACCACATGATATATTGTTTTTGAAAGACCGGAACACACAAGAAGTCTTTCCATAAAATCCCTCACCACACGCACGACACTCAACGGCATCGTTTCCTCCAGCCTTGGTTACCTAGGATAAAACATGTTTAAAACGTCAACAACAAAGTTGAGTGAAATTCATATAGTTTAAATTAATCAATAAGTAAAAACCTTTGAACACATTATTAGTTCTCGGGAAAACAAAGCAACAAATGCAATGTATAGAAACTTCTTTTCTTTCACTCAATAAGCTCATGACACTGAACGTTAACAAAACATATGGTATTTCATATGCTAAAAGGTGCCCCAAACAAGGTATTATCGTCATATACCTACTAATTTCTAATAACAAAATGTCCGTTTGACAGGGTGGTCACAAAGATTCAAACCTCGGACAGGGTTGTCAAACCCAATAGATCTATTTGATGCATTAGCGTTTACCTCTCAACAAGGCAATTAACGGTTCATGAAATAAGGGACTTCGATAATAGCAACTTATGCAGAAACAATCTCGTAATCGGGTCTAGCATACCATAAAATCATATGTGTTTGATTTATAAAACAAACATGTATCCCCCTCGCGGGTTTAAAAACATTTAAAAGAATTTAATGTGAGGCTATGAACTCACCTTAAGCAAATGATCCAATTCAATCAATCAATCAACAAGCGCAATAAACTTCACGTCTTGACCACGACCTATATAGTACATATAGCGGGCACGTGTAAAGTATAACATTATCATATTTTGCATACGTGCATACATATAGTATATATATATATATATATATATATATATATATATATATATATATATATATATATATATATCACTATTATGTTTACACAATCATATACTAGAATCTTCAAGTGTGACGCAAAACATTTCGCTTTGATTTACTTAACAATAATACAACGCTTTTAATAAAGTTTCCAAACTTAGCATTTCACCTTAGTTTAACTAACATTACGAATCCTTTGCTTATTATAAACTATATTCAAAAGTATTGGTATGTGCTTAATTACACATACCATCTTCCATTTAAAAACGGACTTAAATGACTAAAAACGTACCAAAAATACATTGTATTTGTATGTTTTGCTTTTGTATTGTGCAGGATACGGATATTCAAGAAAAGGAACAAAAAGAAAGCCAAAAGCAACAAATCCAAGCAAGGAATGGAAAGGACAAAGTCAAAGGTATTCCAAGTAAAGAAAATACAACTTGAGGGACTAAAACTGGGAAAAGACCAAGTCAAGTCAAAGTCAAAAGTCATCCACATAAAGAAAATACAACTTGAGGGACTAAAACTGCCAAAACCTCAAGTTGTATTACTAAGATAACAAAGCAAGGGTCAAAATTGCAAACCGGGCAAAGATTGCATTGAAGTTATAAGACTTTAGGGGACCATTCTGCCAACTTCCCCAAAAAGCAATCTTTCCCGCCCAACAAACCCAGGTACAACTTGGATGTCCTCCCATACTTCTTCCCTGCAAAACCACTCCACACCCTAGCAAAAAAAAATCATTTCATCCACCCTACTATTTCCCCCCCAGCTGTATAAGTGCCAAGTTGGCAATCCCTCACCTTTCCCAAGTATCTTCAATGGCTGAGATTGACTCCAAAGAAGCACAATTGCTATCAATGGCTGGGATTAGGGCTTTGAAGTCTCTCACAGAAGAAACACAAGAAAGAAGGGCTGAAGACTTAGCTCTTAGTATAAATAGGAGGCTATGTGAGCCGAATTATGTATGGAGGGGAGAAGTCTTTATCTTTCTTTAAATTAAGTCATTTTTATGTTTCTTTCAGCATCTTTTACAGCTTATCGCAAGTTCTTTGTACCCTTTTTAAAAGTTAATAAAGTGTTGAAGTTTTAAGGTTTTATATCCGTTTTTGAGTTTTATTGTCAAACTGCTTAAATTACCTTTATATGTGTTAAAAAGCTCTTAAAACAGCTTATTAATAAGCTATGTTCACTTAACAAGTTAATAAGCTAAGTAAAATTTGAACTTGTACTTAAAAATTCCACTCAAAATACCACAGCTTGTTACTTTGGATGATAAGCCAGAATTGGATGGGCTTATGGACAAATACCAGCTTATTTCTAATAAGCTGGAGCTTGTAGATTAAGCTTTTACTAGCTTATTCGACCTTGTTTAGAGCAAAGGGCTTTGTAAGTTCTCAATTTCCATTTTTAGCTCATTTTTAGCATTAGCTTAATTTCAGCTTATTGGTGCTCATCTTTCTTTTGGGTATGCTTATTTATGCTTATTATTGCTTATTAGTGCTTAAAATATAGGTGTTATAAGTTTAAATTTCATTATGCAAGTTTTTACAATTTTCTGTCCAATTTAGCTTGTTTGCTGTCATTTTTAAATTCTAGCTTATTTCTTGTTCCTTTTTGCTTATTTATGTCTTTTATGCTTATTTAACTTACTGTCTTCAATATCCATGGTTTAATTCACCTTTAATTAGCTTAAAAGTCCTTTAAACAAAATATTAAGAGGTGTTTGGGTTAAGTGTAAAAACGGGTCAAAACAAGATTCGTATGGGTTGGTGTCAAGTTGGTTAACTTTAGCTTAAGTATTAAGCTTAATTAAGTCTGTTTTTTAAACGGTTTTTAAGTTAAAAAAAATGTTTTTCATGTTTTTACAAGTGTCCATTCATTATTAATTTTGTACTAAGTATTGTTCCTGCTGTTAGACATGTATGGTTCCTGCTGGTAGCATTGTTCCTGCTGCTAGTAGTAGCATTAGGGTTCCTGCTGGTAGCATTGTTCCTGCTGCTAGTAGTAGCACTGTTCTTCCTGCTGGTAGGTTTGTTCCTGCTGAGTGCCCAATCATTCCTTGTCCTATTCAAACAAAAAAATCGTCAATAGTTTTTTGATTTTCCATTTCAAGCCTCGTTGGGACATAACGACCCGGGAATCATACTTCCGGCCACATATATATTTTATTTTGGTGAACTTTTAACCATTCCTTGTGCAAAGGTAATTGGTTGAGTGTTTGCTTATATAGCGAGTCAAATTTTGGCGCCGTTGCCGGGGAGGCTGAAAACGAGTATCGTTATACTTGAAAACTTGTGTTTGAATCTGTGAATATTTTCTTCTCTAAAAAAAATAAAAAAATAAAAAAAAATAAAAAGTACAAAAATATTTTTCATTTTCTTTTATTAGTATAATTGTCATATAAAAACAAAAGAAAAATATAAAAACATTTTCCATAAAAAGAAATAAAATTCACAAATTGGTAAAAATACCAAAATATAATATTCTCAAATGAGGTATTATCATAATAACTTCCGGTGAACTTGTTGGTTCCCAACTCGAATCAAAGATTTAAAACTTGCCATTTGTGTCCCTTACGACGTACGGCTCACCTTGAAAAGTTAAACAAGCTATAAAGTGGGTATAAGGAGGGTTGTTCCAAGGAACTACGACCCGAAAGGAGAAATAAGCTTCGCGCTATTCCTACTCCTCCGCTCACCTGTGCGTTTATCATTTTGAGAGCTACCGTGAAGTAGGTAGACTATTTGGGTTCAAGTTGTCTAGTTTTAGGTTCCTGTCCGTTTAAAATAGATTGTGAATAAACTGAAAAACCAAAAATACTCTTCTTGTTCTCTATTTTAGTGCATGCGCACTCGTTCTCAAGCTCGTCGTCTACGACAACATCAACGACAACAACAACAAGTTCCTCCGAATCTTGTTGAACCTCCCAAAGATACGATGGCTGATAATCGAACTATGGCAGAATTGCTCCAAGCTCCCACCGAGGGATACGAGGACGCAATTGTTGTTCCTGAAATCGAAGCAGCAAATTTTGAGATCAAGCATGGGTTGCTAACTCTTGTCCAGAACAAGCAGTTCTTCGGACATGACAAAGATGTTAGGTTCACATAAATGGACCCGAACAAAGAAGCTTCGGTCACTCGAAGATTCAAGACAAAAGTCTAGCTCGAAAGA